>WUAP02128133.1:0-14465 GCA_015163945.2 Stichodactyla helianthus | reverse complement strand
CACGAAACGCCGTAGAAGTCCACCCTTGTTTTGATATAAATAAAAAAAAAAAAAAAAAAGAAGGAAGGGGGGGGGGGGGGGGTAGGGTAGGTGACAAAAATCGATGGCACGCGCGCAGAAAAAAGACAAACAGATCAAGACAAAACAATTTATTACTGCAGTGGTTAGCCTGTGAGTCTACTTTGCTAGTATTGTGGCTGAAGATCTTTAACAGATCCTACATCCGCAGCATTATTGTACAGGGTCCATTCATTTTATTCTGCATTTCTGAAAATAGATACGGATTTGGTGCAATAAGCAGTGAAAACTTGAGCCAACAAACAGCAATAGTCCATCCATGAACGAAAAATGCAGCCAGCACTAAGTGCAAGGGTAGATCTATTGAAATGCTATGTTTTGACACTGATATGTTATTAACCAGATGGGAGGTCTGCCTGTCTTCACACAGGTTGAAAATGGACTGCACAAAAAACAAAACTAGACTGGCTAACAAATCAACCCCACTCCTACAACCCTGGACCAGAAAAAATGGCCATAAATAGAATAGATTTTTTTTGTCCTTATCCTTTAATCTTATATATTTTTACTGGATATTTTTGGGACAAAAATGCAAAATAGCTAGAAGCAGTGTTTCTCTACGATTACTGGAAGTTACTTCCGGTTAGTTTCCAGGTCATGCTCACACACTCACTTCGTAATCAAAATGGCGATGGCGGGAACCTTGTAAAATTTGTATGAACTTTTCAGATTTTTGGGGTTTTTCATGTAAATATAAAATATATCTTCAAGGTTTTTTAACAAGAAACGTCCACCATGACTACTACTAGCATCAGGAGTATAGACGTGGATTTTCCCTTTGAGCCTTATAAATGCCAGCTCGACTACATGGATAAGGTCATTGAATGTCTTCAAGAGGTAAACATTTAGCTGACTATTCCTTAGTTTTGAACTGATTTCTTTTTATATCAAGTCTTACTTTAATGCCTTCGTATTTCCCCATCCAGAATACAGTGCACGTTGTCGAGAATTTTCCCTTCTTTATCTTTTAGTTTGTATGATCTCATAATTTCAAAGTACAGCACTACAAGCAGCCCAGACAAGCAGTTACACATTGTGTATATGTACCTGTGTAGCTAATGGACCAGTCAATGTAAACTGCCCCCCCTCCCCCCCAAACCAGGCTTGACCAAGGACTTGGAATTTGCCGTCTGTAAAAATGGGAAAATGCCTTCACCCCCAGGGGAATGTTGCTGATCCAATGCCCTGAATATTCTTCTCTTTCGGCAGTTTTAGGTCAGATCCATATGCTTCTCCACTAATGTGCCAAACCTATTTGAAAACTCAGTATGAATCAGTTTGTTCTGGCAGTTTCAATTTGGTATGGCAGACACATTAAGTTTGACAGCTAGGGCTTACCACATTATGCGACACTGGAGCAGCAGCTGATTCATATTGGGCTCTCCTCATGTGCTGAACCAAATGCATAAATTATGCACAATGAAAATCTTCCCATAATTCTCTCTGGTATTCCTTAGTACATGATTACAGCATTCTCACATGAAAATATAATTTATTTCTACACATTAAGTTTGCCGTCTGAAACACCAGTTGCTCCAAAACAATTTGGTGTTGAACCTAATTGTATAAGGTTCAGCACGTGAGTGGAGCAGCATATGGATCGGGCCTTTATTGACTGGGGAGGTAAATGACAGTGCTTCCCTCATGCTAGCAGGCATCCAAAAGAAAGTGAATGGCCAACATCATTACTCATCACCATCATCCTCATTGGGACTCTCATTTCTCAATCTGTGAGTTAGATCATCCCAGAACTTGTTTCATGGTTCATTAAAATTGATAGTCTTGATTGATGATGGCCTTTGATGATTGCCCTAGCCCAATCATATAACCCTGGTTAAGCTATAATCAGGCTGCATGCAGGCTAGGTATTTTCTTCAAAAACAATAAGCAATAATAAATCATATAATATGCCCATCACAAATCATACCGTAGTTTACAGGGAAGTCCTCCATGAATTAAAAAAAACTATAAGAAAACTAAAAAATCAAATAAATAAATAAAACTGAGTTAAAATCCTTGTGTAATGTTTTGATTATTCAAGAGAAAGAATGGTATTTTGGAGAGTCCTACTGGAACTGGCAAAACTCTTTGTTTGCTCTGTGCCACTCTATCATGGAGAAATACATTTGTTGCTAGCATGCAGCTAGAACAGAGAATGTGTTCTGAGAAGAAAGAAGATGAAAAGTTTAAAGAGAACTTGAGCAACCAGTTGCATAATGCTACAGGAACATGGGATACAAGTAGTGGTAACAAAAGTAATTAATAAGTTGTTTTGACAAGTTTTACATTTTCACAAAAAAACAACAAAACGTGTCATTTTGACCTTCAACACATAATAGAGCAATAAAAAGGAAAAATACATTGGTGCCTTAACATCAGATGCAGGATCAAGCTTTTGAGATTAAGGTAGACTTCTGAATTTGGATGTGAAAGAATCTGATATTATTTTATTTTGTTTTAATTTTCTCAGGTAATTCATTTTTTGAAGTTCCTAAAATTATCTATGCATCAAGAACACACTCACAACTGTGTCAAGCAATTCAGGAATTGAAGAATACAGTTCACAGGTGCTTAGAAACATCTGACAGTCAGTAGCTATAGACCAATTCCAAAAGTCTCATAATCGTATGCATAAACAACTCAATCCTCGTAATGATGAGATAAAACAATGACATAGTGTTTTATTGCATCATTCTATACAATACATGTACATTAAGATTTACATCCATCCTTCCATCCATCCATCCATCTTTCATTCATTCATTCATTCATTTGCTCATTCATTCACTCATTCATTCAATCATTCATTCATTATCATTAATTTTTTTTGTTATTTTGTTAGACCCAGAGTTAGTATCATAGGTTCAAGGGAACAGCTCTGTATTCATTCTGATGTGCTCAAACAAGAAAGTAACTCAGCAAAGGTTTGTATATTCTACACAGTCTATATAAAATTTATATATATATAGCTTAATTGGTAATAGTAATAAATACTCAAACATTTATTTTTTTTAGTGCATTTATTTGCTGCATTATGACCTCTGATTTTTTTAGGTTCACATGTGTAGAGCAAAGGTTTCAGCCAGAACTTGTCCATTTTATAATAATTTAGAAGGTATTAGAGACATCTAATCTTATTTAATATATTTTGTTTATTTTTTTATTTCATATTCTTTTATAATACAGCTTAAAAAGTACCACCAAAATCTATAACCCATAATGATGTACTTTTGTCTCTCACCTATGGCTCATGATTTTCAAACTTTTCTCATGTTTCTCCCAACATCCAGCATGCTTTATTTCACTGGTAGAGTCACAGAAAACTGTCTTCTATTGCTTGAGTATATTTGTGATTTATCAATGTGTTTTCACTTTAGCAAATAAATCCAATAGTGAATTTAACTCCAACATTCTTGACATTGAAGATCTTGTTAAACTAGGACAAAAACACAAGTAAGTTGATGAAGTTTGCACTTGTTTATGCTGATTGTTTTCAAATAATTCCCATTCTTAGGTCAAACCTTGATTATCAGTCTGAGAGTTTCATTAATTCATTAGAACTTGGTTAAAAAATCTTACTGAATAATTGAAAGTAAAAATAAAGTCAGGCATAGGAAACAGTAGTTGTAACACCTGCTTTATAAATGGAAAGCACTGTTGGGCATGTATCATATCATCATTATCATTACTGCTATCATTTAAAGCATGACACATGAAAGTGTGACCCCCTTTATGTATTCACATACTTTAATTATGAATGGGATTTTGTATGTTCAACTGACACATTTTGATGAGAAGCTGTCTGATTTTACCAAATACAAGGTGTGTAAAAACTCATTTGGCAGTAAAAAGCCCATACATAGATGTCATGCAAATACATTAAAAGTGGTCACACTTTTGTGCACTGCACTGTAAACTGTATGAATGATGATTACTGATACTGATTATATCCATCACTTTAGAGTTTGTCCATACTACATGGCTAGAGAGCTAAAGACAAGTGCTGACATTATATTCATGCCATATAATTACATGCTTGATCCAAAGGTAATTGTTTGGTCTAGAAATACAAGTGCATTTGGTGTGTGTTTTGTGATATTAATATAAGATGAAGTTCCATGATGATAGAGCAAGAAAGGCTTTGAGTCCCCACTTTTTGGAGGGAAATGCAAGTCTCAATGTAACCACCCAACTAAAGTATTACAGTGGTAATTAGTTTGTAAGGTGTCTGTAAATGGTTGATAAAGAGTTGGTAGGAGTTAGTAAGAGGTTAGCCAACCACTTACCATACAGTGTGTGCAATAACTGGTAAATTAAAGCTTATTTTAAAATTATTTTTTAATTTAAAAATGTGTTGCACTATTCTCATTAAATCTAAGTTTATTTTGGTTACACAGTACAGTACATTGCATTTCTGAACTTGTGTTGCCAATTTTCAATGAAAATGTCTTTTGACATCTACTTTTCTCTCCAGTCTCGCAAAGCTCATAATCTTGATATTTCTGGAAGCATTGTCATATTTGATGAGGCACACAATGTGGTATGTAACAGATGTCAATAATAAATGTTTGTTTGAAGTCCTAAGTGCTCATTACTCCAAGCCTTACAGTACAGGACACCATACAGAATGGGAAGTGAATTTATAATTAATAAATAGAAGTAGAAGTCTAACTTGCACATATGAAGCTTTATAACTCAAAACATTTGTAGTCATTTGTCATATTATTTAGTGATTCTCATACCCACTACAAGAATGATTATTTAGTAAGACCTTCACATGAACTGTATTTAGTTTTAATAACTGGAGAACCTGTTTACTATTATAAATTTCCAGGAAAAAGTTTGTGAGGAAACAGTGTCATTTGACCTGACGTCATTTGATATTGCATCTTGTATTCAAGATGTGGAGCTTTGTATGGAATTCTTAGCAAACCAAACTGAGAACATGGATATGGAAGAAGGAATCAGTATGTAATTTAATTTTAAAAGTTTGATTATATTAAGTCTGTAATATATGGTGGTAAATAATTTATTTAACTGTAAAATATTGCAACAATAAATTCTTAAAACTATACATTTGTAAATTAAAATACTCTAAAAATTATGCACAAAAAGTATAAAGATCAACTAAGATAATGTTTCGACTATGGCTCACATCATTATTGAGTCAAAATAAAACTAAGAAACTTAGCGAGTTAAATATGAAGCTAAATTCCTATGGGACAATATTAAAGAATAGATGAAAATACAATTTCATGTAAAAAGCGTGGCTCAAATAGAGTCAGATTGTGTATTCAGTGATGGTTGGTGTTGCTCAAAAAAGATATACACATTATTGTCTTTTCACCGTATGATCAGCTCAATATTTTTCCAATAGACACGTCTGACATAGACCCAGAAGATGTGAAGACATTGAAGGGTGAGTGAATACAGTATATGTAAATGTAGCCCAAAAGGGTTGTTTTAAGACTTAATTTGTAAGAACATTTGTACCATTGTGGTCACATAACTGCACATTTGTAGTGTTATCCAAGTTGACATATTTCTATAATTCTTTTTAAGCATTATTCAGCAAATTAGAAGAAGAAATAGATAAAATCCCCCTCCCAAAAGAAGGTGGAAAGTCCTTTCCTGCAGGGTAAGAAATAAACTAGAAGCATATAAATCCAAACATTGGAGTGCATGCCATATTTATTATATCCATGAAACAGATCTTAAAAGTATAATGTAAATTGTCTTTATTTCGTAAAAAATAGTAGATATCATTCAGACAGAATGGTGAGAACAAAAGCACCATTCTGTGTGGTTCATGCATGAATTCTTAGTAAATAGTTAATAACTAAATACTATAATTATGGTCTAAATAGTTAGTAATTTTTTTCATGGATATACAGTGTGCACTCTAAAAGGCAGCCTTAAATCCAATATTTGAGCTGCAGACTTCATTCCAACATTCAAACAGCATTGAACTGGCAGCCAGTAAGAGTAGTGAGTAAGTTAAGTTTTTTTCTTTTATACAGCTTTATGTTTGAGCTTATGGCTAAGGTTGGCATTATGCCAAATACTAAAGGACAAGTTCTGGAAGTCCTAGAGAAAATCAATCCACTTCTTGCTAATGGTAAAGAGATTTTCATGACAACACTAAATAATGTAAAATTATACATCTTTTCTAAATGATGATGATGATTATAATGATAATGACAATAATAATAATTTATTATTATTAGTGCTTACAAGTAATGTTAGTAAAGATTTTAAAAGGTTGTTATAATCATTTAAATCAAGAGTTTGATTAAACATGAATGCTTAAACTTGACTAACATTTAACTTTATTTTCTAGATGCCAAAGGACTCAGAGGAAAACATTTTGCTTTGTCAAAGTTTGCAGATTCTTTACAGGTACACATTGAATTATTTTATAGGAAGCACTGGTCATGAATGTCTCTTTGGTACAAACCACAGGATTACAACCGTTGTTACTGTTATTATTGTGAGTCTGCTTTATACCAGAAATTGTACAAAGATGGATGTCAACTTATAAATAAATAAATGGTCTCCCCTCATAAGGGAACAACAGGGACTGACAGCAGGACATGTCAGTTTTACATGATATTTTTTTGGGACTTTCGTGGAAGTTTACAGCACATATTGTATGCCTCCGAGACCAGAATGTTGAACCAGGAGACAATCCCCTTATGCCCTAACCCTTGTTTGTAAAATTCTTTGATAGTACATTATTTTTTGCCAGTCAGTGATAGCTAATGTTTCATTTAATTCACTGCCTGTCTTTCAAGACAATTTTTCGAGAGTCAGTTCCAGGATCTTCTAAAGAACAGGGTTCCCACAATCAAAAGGAAAAATCATTCAAGGTATGTTACATGTATGATACAATAAACTATAATAAACCATAACAAGCTGAAGGTAATTTTTAATAATAAAATGTGTTAAAATCGGTTTTTATTATTTATATTTAAACATTCCTGTGTTTAATCTACCTACTGGCTTACATCATTTCAACCTATTTGCTTGACTACCGTCTCTTTAGATTATGCCAGATTTACATATGTTGTTTGCAGATTTGAACATAACATGGATACTTATGCGCCAACCCTCCCTTCTAAATAGTCAATAATAGAAATATATGTGATTTATTTTGTTTGATGATGTTTTTCAGGTTTACATAAAGCTGGAGCCTGATTCCAAGAAGAAACAGAAAAATCTTGATATTTGGACTACAGGTTCCAGTGTTGAAAAAAGGGGTAAACATTCAGCATCCTGGGAGATGTCTAGCACCAAAGGCTATCATTTAGTCTCCCTTCCTTCCTTCCTTCCTTTCTTTCTTTCTGTTTCTTTCTTTCATTTTCTTCTTTCATATTTTCGCTCATTGTATCTTCCTTTTCTCCTTCTTGCATTCATTCATTTATTCACTGTATGATCATTGTGGGGTATACTCTGAATTAATACTAATTTAGTTTTAGTCATGTGTGTTTGCCATTGTTTGTGCATTCCCATATGTATTGACGACTGTTAAAACTCCAGTGTACCTCGAATCCAGGAGTTGCTTGTTTTGTTATGGTAATTTCTGCTTTTGTTTTCCGATCTCAGAAGTGAGGCTAAGCCCGCATACACTGGAGATTTAAGAGTCAACAATAGAGCTTTACCGAATTTGCTTGGAAGATCACGAAACAATGGTTTCAAGTGGAGGTTGTCCTTTATAAACAAAAGAATCAAGTGCAGTCTAGACTTGGAACCATTGTTTCGTGATCATCCAAGCGAACTCGGGAAAGGTCTATTATTTCTTTTTGCTGTTTGGCTCATTTCAGGTCGTACCCTCAGTTACTGGTGCTTTAGTCCTGGTCACGCCATGAAAGATCTCATGTCACATGGTGTGCGTAATGTCATCTTAACAAGCGGTACTTTATCTCCTTTAAATTCCTTCACAGCTGAATTACAAATGTAAGTGTAAAGAGCACAACAAACTCCTCGAATAGAGCTTATAAAGTTGTGACTTATTTCCGGGTCCAATTGCCAACAAACTCCGCTAAATTTAAAACGAACAGATCTCCATACAACAATTCCTTTTATGAGGGAAAAAGTATGAAAGTCTTAATATGAAACGGATTTTCATTTTGGACCTGGAATGATCACTTTTTAATAGAGGAGTGACGTCACACGTAAAAGCTTTATTCTCTAGGACAAATTCAATTTCGGATTGGATGAGTAAATCTTTTTAAAAAGTAAAGCAAAGTAAATTAACGTCAGTAGTTCCTTCAGCTACGAGGCCGTTATCAATGGAAGCCGACGGTGCGCACTTTACTAACCCCCTCTCTCTCCATCAGTGCTCCGTTAGAGAGAAGTTGAAACACGTGTGTGAGGTCACTGAAGATCAAACTACGGACCTCTCGCTTAGTAGGCAGCGCACTAACAAACTACGCTACACTTGCTCGAGTCTTTTCCATTAACTTGTCTGAATGAAAGCAGAATCATGTTCTTACCGTATGGCGGTTTATATTTATGTTACGTATTTGTTTATTTTACCCTTAATTTCAGACCGTTTCCTATTCGCCTTGAAAACCCTCACGTGATAGAGAAACATCAGATGTGGGTTGGCGTGGTAACCAAAGCTCCTGATGGCGCTACTTTAAATTCTTCGTTTGAGTTCAGGTTGGTATGCATTTGTAAGCAAGAAAACTGGAGTTTGGCACAACCTTTTGGGTGGTGATCTTTTAAGAATCTTTTAAAAATCAGTTTTTCTTAGAATCATTATCTTACTACCCTCTGGTCCAGAGGCTTTCTTCTCTCACTCCGGCACTGTAGTTTTAGTCCAAAGGCCCGGGCACATGATGCGATGTTGCCGGCGACGTCGCACGCAACAGTTTGCACGGGTTAGACACACGGTGCGATTTCCCCCGTTGCAGGGAACGACGCATCGTGTGTCCGAGCCTTAAAAGTAATAAGAATGAATTGTTGTTATATTGTGACATTATATTTTGACAGATCTACAGTAGAATATATGACAGGATTGGGAAACACCATTGGTATGCGTCATAAAATAATAAGCAACAACCTTAAATTATTATAAGCAATTATAGGAAGCCGTATGCTGAGGCGGATAACAATTTCCGAGGTCTGCATAATTCTTCATATCATACGATAGCCGAATCCAATAATTGCTTATTATATTGTAATATGCTAAACCGGTTCCAGTTTTGTCCTCACCACACCCATTATTAGATTCCTAAGAAAAGTGATGTTTGCCGATATTCTTGTTACGAGTTGTGAATTTGAATGCTCTTATGTTGTTTAAATTCTTTATTCAGCTAATTTTGCTCGTACTGTTCCCAACGGTCTCCTGGTGTTTTTCCCATCATATCCCGTCATGAACAAGTGCTTGGAACACTGGCAGGTATACAGGCATCTTAAACGAACAATACAATAATCATCCTTTAAAACCCTTGCTATTTCTTCATGTCTTTCCAAGTATTTTCTCCTCCGATTATTACCGATTATTACAGGTCCATTAGGGCTGCAATGATTGCAATTTAAACCGCGGCCTCTTATGATTTTCCGATCGCGCGCTACGTGCGTCTTGAAGACCATTGTGAAAAACAAGTTTTGCTAGTGAAATTTACACAACAGAAAATTCGAACTTATACTGCCTGCCGCACGCGGGAGAGAAGTTGTTCTGTAATTCATCTGAAGCCTAATGGGGGGTCAGGATCCAGGATTTTTCTAGGGGAGGATGAACCCGTGAAAGGGGCACAATGGCAGGCCGAAGGATACTTTCCTGTAACACCCATAGTATTTGCGAGGGAAAGGGCACAACAGAAGTGCGGAAGGGGATTTTTCCTGTCTATAGGAGGGTTTACACCCACAACAGCCTCCCGGTAAATCCGCCTCCTTTTTTTTTTGGGGGGGGGGGGGGCTACAAAGTTTTTTCCATCAGGGGGGGGGATAGTTAAGGTTAGAAATTTCCAAGACACATGACCTAATTTTGCCGATCCCCCACCCTCACCCCACCCTTCTCCGTCAGAAAAAAATTGTACAGGCAACTCTTAACATGGTTCCCTTCCAGCTGAGTGGAAATATATTTTCTGACCAATCATAGTCCACTGTGATTTTTTCATCGCCGACCCTATGGTCACCACAAGTTTTTTCTACCTGAAAACTATTGACAATTTAATCCAATATATTTTCAGTCCTAGAAACCTCAAAATCTATTGAATTTTATCAGTGAATTATCCTCAGATCCCGCGAAAAATGATTTTGAAAGCAAAGAGTGAGGACCGGAGGTTTTGACCCACAATGCTTTGCACAATTGGCCGTTTGCTCAGCTGATTGTTATTCCGCTTAGAATACAGGAATCTGGTCTCGTATCTCTCAACACAAACCAATGTTTGCAGAACCAAAAGGAAAGGGAGATTTTGTTCAGGTAAACTTATTCGATCACAGTCATGGGTCTGCTATATGTATTGTACTTATTGAAGCATTTGTTCTTTTTTATGCTCAAAAGACTATGGAAGATTTCTATGTTAAAATCAACGACCCTAATCACAATGGAGCAACCTTTTTTGCCGTCTGCAGAGGCAAGGTACGATAGGAATCTTTGGCAATTTCATTTTTAAGAATTTTATATGCTTATTCTGCGGGCATTTCAGACTTTGCGAAAATGATACGTGAAGGCGAGGCTTCGGTGCGAAATCACATTTGGTGGCATGAAACGACTGACCTATCCTGTTGTCACTCTTTTCTCTATGACTTGTTCGCAGTTCACTCGTAAAAATAAACTTTTAAGCAACAGAAAAAGTCAAAGAAATGTCAGTGGTTTCACGCCACCAAGCGTGATTTCGCACGAAGCCTCGCCTTATGCATCATTTTCGAGAACTCGGAAGTGGGCTATTCTTCAGTCACTCTTGCGTCTTTTCGTTTGTGCTATTTATAGGTAAGCGAGGGACTAGACTTCTCGGACATCAATGGACGCGCAGTTGTAATAACTGGTCTTCCTTTCCCGCCAAAAATGGACCCCAAGGTAAATAAGAGCTTTTTTCATACACCTTATTGTCGATTGGTTTTCTGTTTTTCCAGAGAAAATTTAGTCTCTGATTATTTGATATTTCTGATTTTTGTCTTTTTTTTGTTCAGGTTAATTTAAAAATGGAGTTCTTAGATGAAATGTTACGAAAAGATAAAGGAGCCTTTAAGGTAAATTGGCATTTTAAAAGCTAGTATTTTTACAATCAACAAATCTATTCAGTATTATCTTCATTTTTCTTGCAGCCAAATCGTAGATTTTTTTTTCTTAATGACAAGCCGGAAACACGAATTTGATCATTGTTATTTCTATCTGTTGCGGCATCAGTACTAATTTATCCTCTTTATTTGTTGCCACATATTAGCTTTATATTCGAAACTAGAGCGGTTTTCGTATAAGCCAGAGGGCAATGTACGGTACTGACTTGCAGCACGTACACGGTACGACATGCAGTAAGTGTAAATCATCCAATCATAACGCCGGTAGCTACGGTTACGTTAAAGTACGGTACTGCTACAGTACACCGGCTACGGGTTTACCACGTCATTCCCACTTTTAAGGACCGTTTAACACTAGCAATTTTGTCACGCGACTTGAGCTGCGATTTTATGGCGATTTTACGGCGACAGATCGCGCACAAGTCGCCAGCAACTCAAACATGCTCGAAATTTAGTGCAAACACGCGCGATTTGGATTGTGATGAATTCGCTATTGAAATCGCCGCTCGAGTCGCGCGACAAAATTGCTAGTGTAAACTGGCCTTTACAAAATCCACTCTAACGCTTTGTGGTCTCACACTATAGGGTCTGTCTGGTCGTGAATGGTACAGACAGCAGGCTTCCAGAGCTGTCAATCAAGCTATTGGTAGGGTCATACGTCATAAGCAGGACTATGGTGCCATTTTGCTTTGTGACGTTAGGTTCACCTACCCAGATGCACTTCAGCAGCTTCCTTCATGGGTTCGACCGCACGTGAAAATCTTCAAAGAATTCGGCCACGTACAAAGAGAGCTTATTCAGTTCTTTAGGAACGCAGACAAGCTGGTAAATATGACTTCATATATTTATTAGTTGTAACATTTTTCCGTTGAATTATTGCGTAAAACGGGCAAAGTATTCAAAACAGTGCTCGTTTAAGTGCTGGTTATTCCCCCTTTATTTCTTGTACGTTGGTTAATTTAGGCACTTTTCTCTGCTTTGCGCCCAAGAAACCTCCAGACACTGCACGTTTCTTGGTGTTTTGGCTTGGTCCATCAAATTAGCAACGGTCTGACTTACCTAACTATTCTCTAATTTCATGTGATTCTCATTAAAGTAGAAGTAAAGTAAAGTAACTTTATGTAACGTCGGTAGTTCCTTCAGCTACGAGGCTGGTATCAATGGAAGCCGACGGTGCGCACTTTACCCCCCTCAAGTGTGTGAGGTCACCGAGGATCGAACTACGGACCTCTCGCTTAGTAGGCAGCGCGCTAACTACACCACACTTCTCATTCTCGAAAGGTTGACAAGAAATGCATGAAGAACAAGCAAGTTTTACAGGGGGAGCGTCCAGTGGCAACAGAACCTGCTACAAGTGATGCTGCATCATCCTGCTGCATGGAGGCTTCCTCCTCCTGCCGTACAGAAAGTGCAATGCAGTTTACCTCAAGACAGCCCGCTATGCGACAACAATTAGATAGACGCGAAAATTTAAATGTGAAAGCCAAACCAAGAACAAAACATGAAGGTATCTCGACCAGTAAGAGCTAGCGATTTTCGTATGAGTGGTAAACGTACGGCACTGACTTACGGCACGTACACGGTACGGTATGTAAAAACGCTGAAATGACTTCCCATTGTTTTCTTGTAAATTTTTCAATCACAACGCGTAGTTAGGGTTGTGGTAAAGTACGGTACATCTACAGTACGGCCTCGAAATTTACTATTGTTCCCTACTCATACGAAATCCGCTCTGAGTTTGCAATGAAAATTAGAACAACGATATGTTATTATATTGCTACTTTTTCCCATGCATTTCTCTTCTTTTCTTCATTTTCACATGCTTAATAATTGTGTTTTCTTTAGGACCCGTGTCGTTAGCCCGATTATCAGTGAAGTATGATAATCCCAAACCAGTCTGCTCCATGCCAGCTAAACGAATAAAGACGAGTTTACTTGACTCCCTCAACACTTCTGAGGTGAGTGAGTGCTGATGATAATCAGTTTTTCTTCAAATTTTTGCTAACGTAAAACCATTTTATGATTTGCAATAATCCTCTACAAGCAAGCGTGGCGTGGTCGTGTAACTGATTAACAGAAGGGAGAGTTGTTCACTGAAATTCACTGATCCTGAAGTCACGCGCCCTTGTCTTTTCAATTCCTTGTACATCAGTTCTTTATTATTACAATTATAATTTCCATATATTATTCTATCTCACTCACCCAGGTTGCACAAAACTCTAGAGCTTCGATAACAGATCAGTGCCAGGTAGTCTTGAAGTATTTTTTATTTTTCACTTTTATGATTAAAATTGTTAGACTGATGTCCTTTCCCTCTTCAACTTATTTCACACGATTTCGCCGGCAATTCTCAGTCGATGAAAACGTTGTCCGATTCCATTGTTGGTAGTCGAGATATCAATCAGCGTCCACGGACCAAAATTAAGGTGTGTATCCAATGAAAAAGTATTTATTTCACTCCGTTTGGAACGGTCATTATTTATCGCCTACTGTGGGGAAGGGAGAACTGTGACACAATAAAATTAATCTGATCATCCCCCAATGAGGCACTATGGAATTTTAGTGATTATGATTTACTCATTATTGACCGGATTTACTCGCATCTTTAGCAGATATTCGAACTTTCTTGCACCCTATACCCAACCCTTATTGGAAACTACGATTTTTAATTCCATTTGCAGCAGAATTCTCGGATTGAAAAAGAAGAATAGATCTATATTACTAACAATTCCTTTACTGCATTTATTTTATATCCTATATTCTGTAAATTTATCGTTTTTTTTAATATGAATATCTTTTTTACAGGTAGTGAAACATAAGTCAGAAAACTTCGAAGAAAAGGTTAGTCAACAAAAAACTGCTGATTAGATCACTTTAGTTTTTTCATCATTAACTTATATGGTAAAATTTATCGTGTTTTTGGCGACTATCCGTAGAAAACTGTTGATCCAAAGGCTCAAAAATTACAGGCAGCAAAGGAATACGTCGTAAAGGTATGATTGAAAAACATCTGGCTAATGGTAGTAATACGGTAATATATTTAGTGTGTGTAAATAAAGAAATAAGGCCCGGTTCAGACGTCGAACTTTCCATGAGCCGAACTCATTGAAAACAATGGATAATTAGGCGGTCTTCTT
>WUAP02128132.1:0-30132 GCA_015163945.2 Stichodactyla helianthus | reverse complement strand
TATATCAGATATAAAAACTCCTTCATGGTCCCTGATTTCTATTGTGTTTGGCTCATTAATTATTCATGAGTTTTTTATTGATAAATAATATGGTCTTTGGAATCGCTGGCCACTTCTTAATCGATTCCGCTATTTTTTTAAAAAGCTATGGAACCAAGATCATTCAAGCATTGCAAATCCACACAAAATAAATTAGTTCAACATTTCCACGCGCTAATTACTACTAATTATACTAATTTTTCTTTGAAGACCGCTTTGCACTCATGGATTAAACCAGTGAAGGCACAGGGAACCCAAGCTCAACATTCAAGATGTTGCTGGGCTATCTCTGGCGGAATTATGTATAAATGTTTTCTGAGGGCTCCAGGTTAGTTTGAGTAGCCTGGGGCTGAGACGTTGAGAATATCGGCTTCAGTCCTCCGTGGACTGGTTTTTCTGGCGTGAAGACCTCCAGGCCCATATTGGGTTCAAAAGCCTTGTTCTCAACTCCCTGGCCAACTGCTCCACTCTTTCCAGGTCCGTTATTATTATCTTCATCCTGAAAACAAAAACATCAATAAAGTTTTGGAGAAAGCAATATTTCTAAGAACCAAAAGATTCCAGCTAAGCGAACAAATAGCTGCGCAAAGCAGTGTTGGACAAAACCTCCGGCCCTTACTCTTTGCTTTCAAAATCATTTCTCTCGTAGGTTTTTGGACAACACAAAGATAAAATTTCACTCTGTTTAATAGTTTTGGACTTTTCTAGGCCTCAAAATACATCGGATTAAATTTCCAATTGTTTTCAGGTTGAAAATTGTGCGTGAACATAGGGTCAGCCATGAAAGATCCCAACGGAATGCGGATTGGTTAGAGAATTTTTTTCCGCTCAGCTGGTTATTTTAGTGTTCCTTTCCGTATTTCCCACAATTCTTTAGGATTTGCGTGCGCCAGCGATGTCCGGGTAAAAAACATTGAAAACTGATCGTAGTTTTAAGGAAATTCGTGCACTGTGTCTAAACAAGAACAGGAAAAGCTCTGTTATTTAGATATCCCATTTGGTAAACCCATTTACATCTTTCTTTCGTACTGAATCCACATTTGATAAAACACTGTTTGTTTTCTGTTCAATTTCCGTAGTCTCCTTCATATACTCTGCCCCTAACAAGACCCTGACCTCGCTTGCACGCGCTAAATCAAGGAGAATTATGGGTATTTCCGGGAAGGTGCATATCAATATCATCCAAGAGAGCACGGCAAAATTGGGTTTCCTGTGGTAATAAATATCACCACAGGAAACCCAATATTGCCGTGCTCCCTTGATTCAATGGAGGCATGGGAATTTTTGACGTACCTTTATTGGAGCCCACCGACAGAGAAGAGACAGATAGACAGGTAGAAAACAAAGACCGTGGACCAGACCTAGCACTACGATCCCCAAAAACATCTTAAAAAATATAATGAAAATCTGTGAAGATGCAAACGCCGTCACTACCATGCCGATAAAAGTACTTGTGCCTGAAAAATGAATAAGAAATTATTTTTGTTGGTTTTTTATTTTATCCATGGGAAAGAGTCTTTGGGGATTTCGCCCGCAATGACGGCTGACACTTCATTGCCTTGTAACTCGAATTTCCAACCTATAATTGTTTTTAAGAATTTTTAAAATGAATAGTGCACTAGTCATTTGAAAACCCCAACCCGACCCCCCGGGACAGGCTGGCGGGGAATTTAACATTCACTTAGTGTTAAATTTAGCCCTTTCTCCCTGTCCCCGTATATAGATTTTTCTAAAAGATTGTTGACGTTGTTGCTGTTATAATTGTTAAAACCGTTGCCGTAAGAGTTAAATCCCCCCGTATCCCCGTGCATTCACGATATGCAATGCTCGTTAAATCCTCGGTCTCGCCGCGTTTTCCCCGTCCTGTCCCGGTGGTCGGGGTGGGGCTTTCAATCGACTAGTTCGTAAGCAGTCATCATACCCCCCATTAGAACGCTAGCACCCATAGTACTTAGCGCGTGTATAGCACGATCTTCAGGCCTGCGCTCAGCGGACAACACATACGCATGCGCAATATGTGCGCTGTAGTCCACCGAGAATCCAATTGCCATGACCAAGTTGATGGTAGAAATCATGTTGAGTGAAACATCCCACACGTACATGAGGGCAAAGAGCTCGAAAATCAAGGCTCCAAACCCGAAAAAGATTAACAAGGTTGCTGTAAAGCTGAGAAGAAATGGTAAGATGATGACAAACACTGTGACACCGGCGACGGCAAGGTTGCGTGTCGTCTCGGACTTCGTGATGGCGTACTGCTCGAGGTAAATATAAGACTGCAAAATAACAAGAAAAACCATTAATACGAATGGGTAAATTTGTAGCTTTTCGTGTTAAATGCAACATTATTGTTGCGCCTTTTCGGGTTTGAAAGCAAAGTCGCCCCGGCTGTATCAACAATTTGCTGGAAACTCTTTTTTTTTTTTTTTTTCCCGTTGAAAATAGAAAAGATGGCTCAGCTAATACTTTAATACTTTACGAAATCGTAAAGAAATTTGTTGCGTCCAGCTGTATTTTGTATTTGCCTTGCAATCAATTCACACTTCCATTCCAGGGGCCTGGACAGGGAACGCTTGATCATCATAACAACAACAACAAAAAGAAAAAAAAAGAAAAGAAAAGAAAAGAAAAGAAAAAGAAAAAAAAGAAAGAAAGAAAGAAAGAAAGAAAAAAAGAAAATGGTAAAAAAGCCTAACCACTTATATTAAAATGGTCAACCATCCGAGTACTAACCCAGCCCTATCGGGCTTGACTCACTGTTTTGAAAGCACAGCGCATTTAACCACTCATCTATCGATTTCAAAGAATTAGCATATCAATACCGGAGAAAACAATACACCAGATACACTCGATTATTTTTCTCCTTCAAATCGACGTGAACCGTGTTTAGAGCAAGGGGTTGGTCGTATATGGTCTGGGGGCCGGCCAGCCTCTCCCCTGATGCTTCGGCAAAGATTCTCTAACGGCACTTAATCGCCGGTCAAGCTCGGAAATCCATACTGCGCCTCAGCTTTCAAGGGAATGTCTCGGGGGTATGGTTAGTGTGTTCACAGTATTTTTTGCATAAATACCGTGGCAGACCCAGGTTCGAATCCCGAAAAAGTCACTAATTTAATTTTTGATTTTTTCTTCTTCTTTTTCTTTCTTTTTGTCCACTTTCCTATTCTTTTTTAAAAATTCTCAGAAAACCAGACAGATTACTATTAAAAAAAAAAAAATGTGTGAATGAATTGAGAGAGAAACTATGGAGCGTTTTGCTTTCTGACAGCGGTCTTGGTGTTGAGCTGCGCATCACCTGGCCAATCTAACTTAAGGGGCAAACAAAACCAAAAAGGGAAGAATTCAGGGGCTTACCTTAGCAATCGGATAAACAGGCAGATCTGAGCGCGCAGACAGATCACTCCTCATGGTCAGCATAGCATCTTTTTGGACAATAGAGCTCGTGGTTGGCCTCATGTAGCACAGAACACGTGACGCTAAAATAGTCGAGTTGTCATCTGAAAGCACCACGTCTTGTTTGAAGTGCGCGTAAGCAGGAACTCCGAAAAACGTCTTCAACGTGGGCATAAAGTAAGATCCAGTAGCATTGAGTCCATTTCCCTGCGCAAATGACCGCAGAGACTCCATCCAGGAGAGCGTCCTGTTCATATAGTACGTATTCTCCGTGGCAATTTTAGAAAGTTTGAGAATATCTAGCTGTACATTGTTGTCTTCGTAGCTGACGCTCGTACTCATGGCTAGACTGACTGGAATTGTGGGTTCGAAGTATTCGTCTTGGATATCCAGGAAATCGATTATTTGCGCTCCTTTTTTCGCAAGGAGGCGCCGGTCAAAGTTTTCACTTATTTTCAAACCGTAATAAATACTCACTCCTAAGAGACCCATGGAAAAAATCACAACGAATGCGCGCACGGCTGGAAGCATTAATATTTCCCCCCACTTTTTCATGATTTTGCTGGAGATTTGGGGCGATGGTCGAGTCCATGCTGGGCTGCCCTGCTTTGAGGGAGGCGCGTGGCAGAGAGGAAGGCAGTCTCTTCGCCCCGCCTTGATTCTCTTGATATCAAAACTTAAGAAAGCCACAAAGAATGTGATGATCATCAGGTACGTGAATGTTATGGCCAAGGCTGCATAAGTACAGAAGTATCTGATCGAGGGGAACTTTGTTGAAGTACTCACGGCAAAGGCAACGAGGTCAGTCAGCGTTGTCATGGTAATAGTGGCCCCAGAGTTGGACATGACAACCTTAACTGTCGTCAAGACGTCCCAGTTAGTGTAGTCTAAACGGTCCAGTTCGTCAACGATTATAAATACATCGTCAATTCCAATACCAAGAATAAGGAACGGCAGAATCCCAACAATACTTATAAATGGGGTTTGAATAAACATTGCAAGTCCAAGTCCCGCGAGTATCCCGAACCCAACCGCAAGAATACCATAATTTGCCAACAGTGAGTGACCTGTTAAGGGGTTCCGAAACTTCGCCAGAGCAATGCAAGCAAAGTTTATCATTAAAGCGAAGGTTATACTAATAAGGGTGATGTCAGATCCACTGCTCTCGGCTGTAGCATCGCTCAAACTACGTCCTGCCGAGTAATAAAGTTTAGCGCAGGTCAAACCTGTCTTCAAATTCGAAACTTTATCGATAAACACTTTTTCCAACTCTATGATCTCTTTATAATCCTCTTCTTTATCGCTGATATAATACTGGACTTGGACTGCATCTGCAGTCTGAAGCGACTGGTTTATCCAGGTGGGCTTTGAAAACATTAGTCCAAAATTCATTTGAACAGGTCGACCGTTCGCCATGAGCTGTCCAAGTGAATGGTACGCTGTTCCAATCTTGCTCGAGATATTATAGACGTTTCTTTCATCAAAATTAAATATTTCCAACGGATTGATATAAACACAGCCTGCTTGACCGCCAGAAATTTTGTTCTTGATGCAGAACCTCTCATAGTTCGCGAGTGAAGTGACCGCATTGTGCACTTGTAAAATCTCAAGGAGACACTGCCTCGAAAGAATGCTATTTCCAGAACTAGGAATAAAAATTACCGTTTCTGTTCTTGTGTCCATTTGTTGAAAATATTCACTTGCTTTTTCGAGGTCTTTGAGAGAAGTGCTCCCGGGAGGGATGTATAGTTTCTCAACTCTATTCTCGCTGTTCATGTACATAAAACCGACGCTACATGCTGCCACGAAGATAATACTTATAAATATTGTAGACCATGGATACTTGGCTACTGTTTTACCCAGCCAACCAAACACTTTTTCAAACAGACGATGGACAATAGTCGGACATGTATTACACTTGTGACAGCAGGAAGAAGACGACGACGAACACGAACTGGAAGAAGCCCTATACAATACAATACAATACAATACAATAAACTTTATTTAAAATTCGAATTTATGATAGCATATACATGCTAATGTCTCCGCTAATGCCCTGCATGAAATTAGAAAAAAGAAAGTTAGTTGAAATCAAATCCACTCTCCGAGCCTCTGGAACCCAGGGTAGTGAAATTTTACTTCAGTTGCATGAGAGTTCTTAAAGCTATTAGTCCTAGAGTACTGATACTGGAACTTACGGAAGGCTCTTCCCCTCCATCTTTTACTGGACTGGACGAGGACTCGATTATCTTGAACCTCAAAAGTCTCTTAGAGCGACTCAAATCTCGGTTGAAATTTCCTCGGAAAAACCGCGGATTGAAACCACCAATTTCTTCAAAATTAAAGATAACAAGGACAATACGTTAACTGAAAGTGCCACCTGCATTGAACTAGCGAAGAAATAAACATGCGGATCCCGTATTCGGTTAACAGCGCCCGAAAAAGCAACACGAATGTTTCAAATCGTACAATTTCCTTTGTAATTATTAAGCAATTTCAGTTTTAATATTTTGTTATATAGTACGCTGGGTAGCGTAGTGAAAACTGAAACGAAATGACAACGATTTTGAGCGAACAGTTCAAAGCATGCAAACAGACTTACCGTTGAGTGTTGGTCGATTTTTCATCCATGAAAGGTTTTCTTCTCTTGTAAAGTTTAAGTTTTCAACAGTTTTGGCTTACAACTTTAACCTGTTATTTCAAACCATGAAGTACCGTGAGTTTGCTTCGGTTATAAAGATTGCATGATAGAGACCTCAAGAACTTGCTTCGCCTCGGTAAGTCAGTGAAGTCCTTTCAAGTCTGTAATTAATCATGAAAGTTCAAAGTTATCGAAAAAGATGCATGAAGACGAGGCTTCGTGCTAAATTACACTTGGTGACTCGGAAAGACTGACATTTCTTTAATGACTTTTTCTGTTGCTTAAAAGTATATTTTTATGAGTGAACCACGAACAAGTCCTAGAGAAAAGAGTGACAGCAGAGCAAGTCAGCCGTTTCAAACCCCCAACCGTGATTTCACACACGAAGCCTCGCCTCCATGCTTCTTTTTCGAGAACTCGGAAATGGTTTATTTTATTCTCTATACAAACGCAAATTCCACTGGGAGTAATTAAGAAAAAACGAAATGCTGCAATACTTATTGACATAAGCATTAATACCATTAGCAAACCATCACAAACTAATTGGGATCTACCTTTTGTAAGTTAAGACAATGTTGACTCCATCTTGATAGTGAACGTCTGCATGGTTATAATCTCTTGGTAGCTAGTTCAAGCACGAAATCGATATAGTTTGCAGCCATTTAAAAATATTCCCCGAGAAAAATAATTGAAGTAAATGGATTATTTTAATCTGTGAAAGCCCGGGAACGAAAAAGTACGTCAAATGTAACGCGCGCTCAGATTACCTGCTGATTATTCAAATTTTAACTGAGCAATCGAAGCACAGAGGGAAAACTAAACTTCCAACGAACATAATTTTCATGTTTTCTTTCATTATTTGGACACAGGAAAATTCAAAACTAAAGTCGATTGGCTCATAAAAAGATTCTAAATCCTACTATAAAACTATATCCAAATTACATTGTAAAATGCGTTTTGACTCGAATAAAGACACTGCTGTTTTTGTTGCTGTCTGCTACTAGTGAAGGTCCAAAAATTAATTTCAAAATCCGCGATTTTCGTCAAGTAACTAGCTTTCGTGTATCGTGTTACATACAGTCGGATATTTAGTGAAAACTTGCTATGACTACTCGCAGGGAAATTACCGATTTAGCTGAAGAAGGATTGTATTATTCAGCGTGTATTAAAAACACTAAAAGTTTAAACTTCTTTCAAGGTATCAACTCGCTAGAAAGAAGTCGACTCTTAGTTAGGCCACTGGCAGTCGTTCCGGTTATGCCGAAACGGTTGTTCGTATAAAATGCTTTTAAACATTTCTCTAAGTATTAGCTAGTACGTATAAAAGTTCTTTAAAACGCATTTACTTAAATATATTAGGTGCATAAATTCTGCTCTCTAGAACATTTCATTTCCTTTACTCGTGTTACCACTAGACGGAGATTCATATCAATTTGACACCGAACCATTTTCTTGCTTCGTTTAAGAATAATGAACCAGATCTTATTTCTAAAAAGTCATTTAAGAAAAAGAATGATAAGAAAAAACGACCGTATAAAATGAGTGTCCCGAGCTAAAAAGTTGACTTTCCACAAAGGCCACGAGACTTGGAACTCACATTTTGCAGATCGGGAAAAACCAAACTCCACTTCCTCGTTCCATTCCAGTTTTACACATACGACCAATCAAATGTGTGTTATACCATCCATATAGGGTTTATTATTACGTCTAAATCTACGTGCTAGGGAGTAAAAAGTTGGTCTTATTTCTAGGAAGAAGTTGATTTAAAGTGAGTAGCTATATAGTTGATAGCCATCCCCTCGATGACGATGGTTTAACATTTGGAATTCTTAATATTTCTCGTAATGGAAAATTCACGTTTAGAATGGTTTTTGGTGAAATTTTAGTGTTACCATTATAAGTTCAAATACTGACACGGGATGTTATAAAAGATGGCCGTCGAAAATCAAGATCTAAACGATGCCCAAGAGTACATGGATTTGGATGAATTTTTCACCGCTTTAAGGGATTACAACAGCGTTACTCCGTTTGGGAAACCTCAACAGACCAGGAGGAAGGACGCAGATTTATCGACTTATAAAAAGGTTGTTAATCCATCGAATTACGATCCTGGTATAATACGATCACAACTACGGATAGGAAGACTTGATTTGAACACTTTTGACTCCTGTCCTTGTGCTGGGAAACAAATAAGTAAATCAGAAAACGAGGAATCTCTTCGTACAAGCGTTTATGACTCGATTTTAGTCAACCATTTGATGTCACTATTACCAGTGGAGGCAAAACAGGAAGAGATACAAAAACACAAAAAAATAACTCTTGTATCTGAAACCAGTTAACGTCGGAGTTTTTAATAATAACCTTAAAATTCTTAAGATACAAGTGATCAAAATCAAACGATGAACTTTGAAATTGTTGAAGACAACTTACTTAGCAATGATTTATATTAACAAAGTTTATATAGACACTGCATTTCTAATTAATGTTGGCAAGATTAAGAATTATCGAAGATTAAATTTTATTTAATTTTGTCAAGGTATTTAAAACGTAAGATTAAAAGCAAGAAGTATTTTGGCGTTTCAAGGAAGATTTTTTGGGGGAATAGTTATGTATAATTTGGGAATTTCGCACGTTTTTGGTTGGGCCGAATAACCAACGTGACTGACAAACGTGACTTGGACGAGTTGTACAACGTGACTGCTGAATATGTACATTCATAAGCAATTATTGGATGAGGTTGAGTATGATATTGTAAATTATCAAGACTGAGGTCTTCATAATCATGCGAAAACCAAAAAATTCAATTGCTTTATTATACATTTTGAAGATTTAGGAATTTCTTGTCCTTTAAGTTCATGGGTTTAAATTCATATTGGAATTTTAAATTTAGGGAGGTTGAAAATACAAAAATTTATAGTAAAGGCATAACTGGGTCTCTTTGAAATTGAAGTTTATGAATTTGAGTTCAGAACCTCAGACCTAAGTAGTAATTCCCAGGTTAATCTGACAAGACATATTCAACTTGGAAAGTTACAAATTTATTTTAAAACATTAAATATTTGATGTTGCAAGACCTAGCTGTCTTAATTATTTTACAATTTTCATTTTCATTTTGCTTGTAGAAATCACTTGACTCTTTTCTTACAACATGGAAACTTGTCTAATTAATTTTTCATTCTTGAAGATCCAGAGGCTGAAGTTTAATCACTGAAAGTGGCCCCAACCTTGCCTACATAGTTGCTCTCCAGGGGGTAGTGGGTTTTAGAAGGGTCCTCAAACCCCCAGCCCCCCGCTACTGGAGGAACACTTTACAGGCTACCCCAAAGCAAACAACTTGAATCTAGCACTTTGAAAAATGGAAAATTTATGTAATGAGATGATTCATACTTGGAGTACATATTATTTACTATGTAACTTTTTGATGTTCTGTGTTGCTTTGCCAAGTTGGATCTGTTTTGCCCCTGATCCAAACTTCAAGGTACTCAAAGTTTCTGCTAGATTCAACTGCGCAGGACTCACATTAACAAACAAGCAAGCCTTTCCATCCCCCCCTAGGGAACCTTGTAGTAATTGAGTGAGCTTCGAGTTCCTGTATGGTACATGCATTGCATTAGTCCTCAGTGCTGTAAAAACCTGTCCAAGAGCTGACAGTGATTTGTTTATGGCTGCTGCTTCTATAAGTCTTTGTCCTGTTGCCTCTGTTTTGGAAATTCTCTCTGAGCCAGCTAGATCAACAAGAGTGAGGGTTCCATGGGAAATAGAGTTTGAAATTTGGTCCACACCCTTGATATTGAGGATTACTACCAAATGAGATCGCGAGCTGTTTGTGTTCATCTTTGTTTCACCCACTGAACGGTTAGTGTTGCCTATACACAAAGGAATTAAAAAATGCATAAACTTAGAACCAACACACCCTCTTCAGACCCTCCCCACCCCTTAAAACAATCTCCCTCCATGGGGAGGTATAGATATTTTCTGGTACTACACAATATACCCTCCTTGGACCCTCCCCACCCCTTGGAAATTCCAATCCCCCTCCATGGGGGACGTATGGATATTTTCTGGTACTACACAATATACCCTCAGACCCTCCCCACCCCTTGGAAATTCCAATCCCTCTCCATGAGGAAAGGGACTTGAGGGAAGTACGTATATTTTCTGGTCCCTCCAACTCCCCTTGTAAATTCTACCATACCTTTTGCCATTATTTTGCTGATAGACCCTTCACTGTTGACCTGTATTTCAGTCAAATTATTCACAATCACTGCTTTGCCTTTCATTTGGATGTTAAGTTGGGATGGCCTGCCACTGTCATCAAAAAGATCACGTAAAGTCTCATTGTACACTTCCAACATTGATACAGTTAATGTGTATTCAATATTCTGCCGTTCTTTGCAAATGCGAAGGAGCTCCTGGATGGATCGGATGTTAACGCCAGGATCAGAATCTGTGCCCATCATAGTATATGTCTTTCCTGACCCTAAGAACGGTTTTAGTTAATTTCTTGAAATTTTCTGAATAGACTTTCTCCTCAGCTTGTGTGTAATGTTTTCCCATTTCAGACCATGTGTCATTCCCTTGAGAATATGATTCTTTGTTTGAGGCTTATCCATATTAATGTATCTTCTCAAGCATTTCCGAGAAAAAAAGAGATAAAACCCAACTAGGGAATAACACGTGATCTGAAATGGGAAAACATTATGCCCAAGATGAAGAAGTCTACTGAAAGTGGAAGAAATGTCTAAGAAAAGAGAGAAAAGCGGGCGAGAAGAAATTAAAAATGCTTTAATTACAAAGGCAAAACCTCAGTTATTTTGAGGTCCTGACTAAGCATTGTTTTGGCTATGATTTGAACCCATGACCAAGTTAATGCTCAACCAGTTCAGCCAACTACACAGCTGTGTGTTAAATGTATTTTTGAATGCCATGATTTTTTATGGTCATAAGAAATCTACTCTTACTACTAAGCTCCACCCATGATTGGTCTTTCATACCTGTTTGACCATATGCCATTATACAAACATTATATCCATCCACACATGATGTAATGAGAGGTAGTGTGTCATCAAACACTTGACGTTGGCTGCTACTGGGGTTAAATACATGGTCAAACTGAAAAGTTTTCTCTCCCATTTGTGATGTTGCTTGAATTTCTTGATCTGATGGGAATTTGAGAGCCATGTTGGCTTCTGGATCAAACCTACATCGGCAGAATACTCTGATGTTTCCTCTTATTTCTTGTAGTTTGTTGTAAAGTAGTTTGCGATGGAGTGCTTCTCTGTTGTAAAGTCTTCTTAACTCAACATTTTCCTTCTCATTTTCCTGCTTTAATGAACTTAATTTACTAATTCCACTGAGTGTTTTTTTAAACAACATTCTCAAGCAATTTAATTCTTCAGAAAAAAAATTTTTAAACTCTTGTGTACAACTCTTTAAAGATTTCAAACTTTTTCTCACAGCCAGAACAGTTTCTCCTGAAACTTTCCTTTTCCTCGGTGAAGGAGTACGAACAAGTTGTGGTGATGGTGTCTTAGTCCTAAGATATAATTTACTTTTCAGCTCTTGTTGTGCTTGTTCAAGATCTTTCTGAATGTCATTCATCTTCCTCTTTAATGAACTTATGACAGACTCTGAATAACTCAACTTTTCTTCCAACTCTTGTTCTCTTTTCTGATTCTCCATAATTAGAAAATCTTTAGTTCTAATAATATCTTCAAGGCTAGAAATTTTGTGCCTCAGACATTGAAGCTCATTATTCAAGTTTTTAAAGTCGTCTTTTAATGAAGCATCAACAAGATTATGATTAGTATGGCCTTGGTTCCATGTTGAATCATTCTCCAAAAGGGTGAGATAAGTTGTTATAGTTTCATCACTATTGTAATTGCATTGTCGAAGTAATGCAAGGATTTCATACTTGTCTCTCCACGCAGGTAGAGTTTCTTGGATTTGTGAGATTACTGTTGCTATGAAGGTGGAATGCAGCTCCCAAGAAAGTGGTAGCTTCAGCCATGCTCCAGATGATGGATCAAAAACACAGTTTACATGATGATGCTCTTCCATCATGTAAGTTATCAACTCACCTTTGAAAAATGCAGAAAGAAAATCAAAAATATGGTCTTACCATCTTATGGTTTTAAAAATTGGAACTGTCATTTTTGTCATCATGGTCAAAAGCATAATTAATATCATTATATATTTCTTGGGGAAGGTGTAGTCTAGCCTAACATACCTTTCAGAGGGTGTTGTATAACTCCCATACCTTGGTCATCATCCATGCCAATACCAGGTATGGCATTATCAATTGTTACATCACTAGTTGATATGCAGTCAGCAGTGCCACTATCATTTAATCTACCTTGTTGTTCAATATGGCCATGCTCAAGCCATTCTTCTGGCAAAGGCTGCCATTCACCTTTGAAAGAATTATTTAATGTTAGACTCCATAGTTACCATTAGGAAGTTCCTAAAGGAAAGTGTATCTTGAATATACCCTCCTCAGACCCTCCCCACCCCTTGGAAATTCCAATCCCCCTCCATGAGGGAGGTATGGATATTTTCTGGTACTACACAATACCCTTCTCAGACCCCCCCTGGGCATTGGAGTTCCCCAATCTCCTTTCTAAGGCAACAGCTGGTGTGTGTTGTAAGTGCATCAGTGCATCCCCCTCTGAAATGTCTGTAACAGTATTGTGGGGCAAGTCTAAAACAGGGGGGTGGGCAGAAAGAAAAATAAAATAAAATGCACAGTCACGTACCAGTAGTCCAAGAATCTAGGTAAAATCTGATGCCATCATTATTTATAACAGTGTATTCAATGCCACTGTTATGAGAACGATAAACTTCAAAAATAATTTCATCATTCGCATCTTGTGGTTCCTCAGCAACTTCATTCAAGTGTTTGCGTTTTTTGCTGTTTTTCTCTTTGCGTTTTGAATTTCTAGAACTACTTGTCGTGGGTCCCTGATCGTGATACGACCCTTGGCTATAAGAAACACTTGACGTCGGTGCAACAGCAGTTTCTATTGAGTCGTCTATCTCTACTTCATTGGTCAGAGAACTAAGATTTTCTGTCTGATAGTTGTAATCAGAATCAATCTGGGATGATGTAAGAGTCCCATTGCTTTGATATCTAGTGACAGAGTTATTTTGCACTGGATTTAAATCATAACTTGGGGGCACTGAAGAAAAGCTTGTCTGGTTAAAAGAAGAGGGCTGGACTGTGACAGTATTTGTAGGCCTTGAAGAAGAAGATCCGTTGCCCATATCGGTTGCTATCTTGCTGGTTTTAAAGCTTCCTGTACTCTTGACAGATTCAAATACTAATTAATGACTGCGAAAAATGTCAATATTTAACTTTAAAATAAATTAATTTAACCAGCATCGATGTCTGCCAGATTGACTCAAAACGTCAAACACATCTACGAGATTCTTCTCTTTCATTGCGGAGCAAAATCTTTCACGAAAAACATTAATTTCCACATAAAAACTATGAATGCTTTTTGCCCATTTTTGTTTGCATTTCCAAGGAGATAAGCATTCTGACCAATCACAAGATATCAATTCTCGTCTTAATCTTGCTGATCAATAAATCATTTCTCGTAACCTAAACGAGAAGGCACGTGGTTTTGGTTGAGAAACAGCTGACTGGAAATTACGCGGGCGTCAAGGGTTGATTCAAAATGGTGGACGTTTTCAGTGCAGTTTTCGTCTTTTTATGGATAATTTATCTCTGGGAAACCTACCTTTCCTACCGCCAAGTAAGTATTTTTTAGAAAAAGTAACATCTGCGTCGAATTCAATTCATAGTCATCCAATATTTGTTAAATTTTGGCCCTGCATTTTAAAGCCATTGCAAAACCATATTTTCCTTTATACAATGTCTGCTTGACTAGGGTCAGAGACTTCACCATTTTGATTTACTTTTAGCGTTCACGAATTGCTATTCTGTATATTTTACAGCACAAGTTGTTTAAGAGTACAAGTGATGTACCTGTTGAACTCAAAGATGTCTTGGACAAAGAAACCTTTGAAAAAGCAAGACTGTACCAACTAGATCGAAGTTCATTTGGTTTCTATCATAGCCTGTGTTCACAGCTTGAAATAAGTGTAAGGTTTAGCATTTGAAACAATTCTGTTTGTGTCCATGGGAGAGGAGTGGATGACTATTCTCTACTTTCGCATACCCCATAATGACTTATGTTTCTGGGGGGTAGTTATTGTCATTCAAATCAAACAAATTATCATTCAAATCAAACAAATTTGAATTACAATAACTACCCCCCAAAAACAGAAGGCATTATGGGTATGCAAAAGTAGAGAATGCAGTATACACTCCTCAGACCCTCCCCACCCCTTGGAAATTCCAATCCCCCTCTATGGGGGAGGTATGGATATTTTCTGGTACTACACAATATACCCTCCTCAGACCCTCCCCACCCCTTGGAAATATCAACCTCCCTTTAAGTGTAAAGTAACCAATTGCTCAGGGAACTACAAAAATCAGGATTAAAAGATTCAGATATACAATATTATTCGATAATGCTAATGATATCCAGTGTCTCTTCTTTCTTAGTTGATTTTAATTCTTGGTGGAATTCCAGCATTATGGAAAATAGCAGAAAATATATTGTTGAGGTTTGGGTATTCAAACAACTATGAGGTAAGATTCCTGTCTGTCTGTCTGTCTGCCCACCCACTAATGTTCATCAGTATGTATGTTTATAAGTGTGTTTGCCCAAGCCTATACATCATAGGTGAATATTTATGCCTGTTGACAGGGACTTTGGAGACAGGACTGTGTAGAAGCAAGTGTGGCGTAGTTGGTTAGTGTGCTGCCTGCTAAGCAAGAGGTCCATGGTTTGATCCTCAGTGACCTCACACACTTGTTTTAAGGAGCAAGTGTGGCATAGTTGGTTAGTGTGCTGCCTGCTAAGCAAGAGGTCCATAGTTTGATCCTCAGTGACCTCATACACTTGTTTTAAGGAGCAAGTGTGGCGTAGTTGGTTAGTGTGCTGCCTGCTAAGTGAGAGGTCCATGGTTTGATCCTCAGTGACCTCACACACTTGTTTTGACTTCTCTCTAATCCATTTAGCTTTGCTTTAAATACCCTTAAAATGGAGCACTGATGGAGAGAGGGGGGTAAAGTGCACACCATCGGCTTCCATTGATAACAGCCTCATAGCTGAAGGAACTACCGACGTCAAATAAAAGTTACTTAACCTTTAGTGCTAGGGAAGCTGTAGACCTGCTTGAGTTATTTTAGATTTTTCAAACTTCAGGCCCCTCCCACCTTCAGGAGTACTCTGTACTCCCTAGTTGATCATTGTCTTTTCATTGGTGTACATACATGTGTGCATGTCAAATGTTAATAATCTGGGGATTAAGTATTTAGACCATTTTTTTCTCTCTCTTTATAGATCCTTCACTCCTTAACATTTTTAGTAGGAGTAGTGTTATTTAGTACTGTGACTGATCTGCCTTGGAGTCTCTATTCTACATTTGTTGTTGAAGAAAAACATGGCTTCAATAAACAGGTACATGACAAGAATTAAAGACTGTGATTGTGAAACAGTCTACTTTCTCAGTGCTATAGTATGTAGTGGATTTTGTACGAGTGGTTGTAGCTGGAAATATAGGTGAATCATATTTTACCGTAACTGTTGCTTCTTGTACATTTTGGGATTGGATAATTTATGTACAACCATTGTTACTGCACACCATGCAGCCTGCATGAACTGTAACTATTGAACAAATTGTTTCTTGAAGATTGGCACATTAGCATGCATTAATTTTAAAAATGATTAAGAACTCGCCATCCTTTACAACTAAGCATATCTCTGTTATTTTAAAATGTTGCATTTCATCCATTTTTTTGCCATAGACTCTTGGTTTTTTCATCAAGGATACAATTAAGAAACTTGTCATCATGACAGCAATTGTACTACCCATCTTTGCTGGACTAATCTACATCATAAAGTGGGGAGGTCAATACTTTTTTGTTTATGCTTGGCTTTTTACTATTATTGTTACTTTGGTAAGTGAAATCACTTTTTTTTTTATTATGGGATAAATCGATAATTGATAGGCTAAAAATGTAAATGAATGAATAAATAAATGAGATAATAAGTGAAAGAGTGAGTGATTGAGCAAGTGAAAGTAAGAAAACAAATGAAGGAATAAATGAATGGACAATCAAGAGAGATTGAATCATTAGATCAATAGGCAATTTAGTGAGTGGGCAAGTATGTGTTAAGCAAGTAATGTGTGGAAAAATAAGAAAGAAAGAAAGTGAATAAGTGAATGAACGAAAGACCAAATTACAGAGAATGAGCATATTTAATGATAGCTCAACTTGCAGTGAGGAACTTTATCCTAATATTTCTTAATTTTCAGGTAATTGTGACAATCTACTTGGATTACATTGCTCCTCTCTTTGACAAATTCACTCCTCTACCAGAAGGAGCACTAAGGACCTCCATAGAGAAGCTAGCCCAAAGCATAAACTTTCCATTAACTAAACTACTAGTGGTGGAGGGATCCAAGAGATCTTCTCACAGCAATGCATACTTTTATGGATTTTACAAGAGCAAGAAGATAGTACTCTTTGATACACTCTTGGCTGATAATCCTATCAAGGAGGAGGTGAAAAGTGAGGAGGCTGAAAAAGAGGCCACTGAAGATGATCCAAAAGTGGAAACTTCAGATGATAGCACAGCTGTGAGTAAAGGAATTTCTGCATGAACTGTGGAAAATATGGGTTGTAACATGTTCTTTATACATAGGGTTTGTGCTAGACCTGGATTTAAGATTCATTTTCAAGTGTAGTTGAAAAGCCCTTGAAGATAAAGAAAGTTTCCAAAAACTGAACCTTAAAAACTCCTTGAAAATTGAAATAATTTTTGAATAAAACATTGTTTCAGAAACTATAGCTTAATTATTCACCATTCCAGTGCAAAATGGCCAATTGAGGTGCATTTAGTTTTGATTTAGGGCTCTCTGATATTGTTTAGCAGATGATTCTAGTCTAACTTGGGTATAAACACCTTTTATGCTTCCAAATATAATGTAGCTTTTTGCACTGTTTGAAAAGCAGCATTTCTGTATAAACATTTTAGGATGCTGGCATGTCTGAGACAAGTGCACCTAAAAAAGCAAAAGGCTGTTCAAATGAAGAGGTGCTAGCTGTTCTAGGCCATGAACTAGGACACTGGAAGCTCAACCATAATCTAAAGAACCTTGGTATTTCACAGGTAATGACACTGTGTGAATCTGCAATTTCATATCACTATTAAGGACTGTTTACACTAGAAATTTATCACATGACTTGAGCCGCAGTTTTATGGCAATTTTACAGGGACAGATCCTGCAGGAGGTTCTCACTAATTCGAATGTGCTCAAAATTTAGTCCAAACACCTGCGATTTGGGTTGAGATAAATTCACCATTGAAATCTCTGGTAGTGAAAATGGGCCTTTATATGGTAGCTATGATAATGCTATATAAATGTGGTTAAGTATTAAGCAAAGTTAACTAGGAGCATTGTTCTGTCCAGCGGTCTTTCTGGTTAGCGCATGCGCTCTACTTGCCAGAAGCTTCATGGTCACTGCTTGCTGATTGCTGTTGTGCCGAGGTTGACCCATGGCTTGGTTGCCATGGTTACCTCTTGCTATTGCCTTGCCTTGCCATTGCTAAAGGCACCTACCCTCCATTAGAGCGACAAGTTAACTGTAATATATCATTCAGAATCTCTATCCTATTTTCAAACACAAACTTTAACAAAATTCCCATCTCTTTGATAAATACTTATTCTCAGTGATGCAATTTCCATTCCAACTGCATTCCCATTTTTCAGTTTAAAAAATAATTTTACTCTTTCAGAACCCTCATGAGAAAACTACATGTAGTTATTTTGTTGCAAACTAGCTCCATAAATTTTGTGTAATATTTTTGAAAAAACTAAAAATCTAAAAGAGCTAACAAGTTGTTTTTCTTTCCTCAGGTTAACACATTATTCTGCTTTCTAATGTTTGGTCTTCTGATGCACCAGAAAGTCTTGTTTGAGAGTTTTGGATTTCCTAACTCGCAGCCCATCATCATTGGTTTAATCATCATTTTCCAGTTTATTTTTTCACCATATAACGAGGTAAATACTGGATTTGTTTTCCACATAATTTTGAGCTTTACCTTTTTGACTGGTTGGGTTGCGTGTGGTATCATTCACAGGTTTTTGTCCTCAACATTTGTGGGGCACTTTGGATAAATACAATGACAATTTTTTATTTAAGAGTATACAATTTATTAACCAAAATAGAATAGCTTGTTATCCTTCACTGCACATGTAAGCCATGGTGTTCATGGACATAAAAGCTATTGTGTTCAAATTTAATGCAAAGGAGCCATAAAAAAGGCTAAAAATGCTAATGAAAAGCTTTATGGGTCAAGGAACCAAATAATGCAGACCATTTACTATATTTGTATGATTGGGTTCCCTGTGGTATCCGTTACACAGGCAACCCAACATTTGATTTTCAAATCTCTTAAAAAACTAGAAAAACATAGTTTAAGAAGTTCCATTTTATTTTCTTACATATTTTTGGGGAAAGGGTGAGGGGTGGGGAGGAATCAGGAAAGGATTGAGATGTGGAAAATATTGTTTTGTTAAAGTATATTTTTCTTTGCAGCTTATAGGTTTCCTAATGACTATTCTGAGTCGACGATTTGAGTTCCAGGCTGATGCATTTGCTAAACAGCTTGGTTTTTCTGCACACCTGAGGTCATCACTCATTAAACTTAATGCAGATAACCTGGGATTTCCAATCGCAGACAAATTGTACTCTGCTTATCATTACTCTCACCCCCCTCTGCTAGAAAGACTGCGAGCTTTAGGCCTTAAAGAGGACTGAAATGCTTTTTCAGTTCCACTAAAAAGATTGTACCACTTTCTCTCTTTGGATTTTGGGCTCCCTGTTTCCTATAGGTGCAAAAGTTAATGGAAAAGATTCACACACAGCTAATACATATAGTATGTTTTTATTCTACTAATCCTTGGACTGTCTGTAGTTCATTTCTTTCTATTTATTAGCCTAGAAGTGGGGTAATACACTACCTGCTAAAGGACAACATAGATTGGCTGAGAGAACAAAACCAACAGACAATCAAACAAAAGGAACAAACTTGCCTTTTGTTTTTGGTTTCTATTGTTTGCCTCATTCTATTGTTTTGACGTCTTTTGTATTCTTCTTTCGGCCAATCTATGTTGACCTTCAGATAGTAGTCAGCAACCCTAGAAGTGTGCATCTCCCATACTTGGTCTGTGAGCCAGCATATTCCCAGATCAGGAGCCCATTACTAGGAATGTCCATCTCCCATACTAGGTCTATAAGCCAGCATATTCCCAGATCAGGAGCCCATTAGGAGTATCCACCTCCCTTACTTGGTCTATAAGCCAACATATTCCCAGATCTGACTTCCAAAAAAAGTTATTAAATAAGTTATTAAATTTGTCATTTTTCAGATATTTTATTAAACATCTTATGTCAAATTTGTTTAAAACATTTAACACAAGATTCCAATGTTAATCCAACAAATAAAGTGAAAATGTGATAAATATTGAAATTTATACTACAATGCCTCATGATAATACATTTCTTGTATACACCTATACTATTTAATATAATATAATAACAGTAATAATGATGGATGGGGAAAAGGTTAGATGTTCTCTTCCCAGGGATGTCCTGTCCCCATATTCCACCCTGACTATTTATATGAAGTCAAGCACCTCACCTATAATAATGGCTCTTCTTTTACTGCAGCACAGACTATTATACAATTTGATAGAAAAAGACCAAGGACTGATTTGCTCAGTTAGGCATAAGTCTATGTTGAGAGTTCAGTTGCTGGCTGAACAGAAAAAACTGAGTTGTTGCCTTAGTGAATGGCATCCCAATGCAAATGGTTAGACCTTTGCATGGCTTGGATAGCCCACTTCCAAGTTCTCAAAAATGGTGCGTGAAGGGGAGGCTTTGTGCAAAATCATGCTTTGTGGTGTGAAAAGAATGACATTTCTTTGACTTTTCCTGTTGCTTAAAAGTTTCTTTTACTAGTGAACTGCGTACAAGTCAGAGAGAAAAGATTGACAAAAGAAAAAGTCAGTCATCACACACAACAAAGTGTGATTTCACAAGAAACCTTGCCTTCATGCATAATTTTTGGCCTATTAAAAAAAGTAGAATTTCATTATAGGGCTTGAGATCACATGTTCACAGCTTACTGAAAATCAAGATGGCCACAATCCCAGAATGCAAAGCATACCTTGACATCAGTGACTTATTTGAGGAAATGTCTATACCAAACTTAAAATAACAGATGCTGTTCTGAAAACGAAAAAGAACCCAGTGTAGCTGTAGCTGTTTGAGAACTGAATGGCTAAATAATTAATGGCAGGAATATTAAAATAGTTTTTTTTTGTTGGCCCATCAAATTCTGATAGTAACCACTTTTCTTTCTTGTTGGAAATCCCTAATTTTAAGGCTTTTTGTATGCAGAGCCTAAACATCTTATCCAAAGAATTTATTCATCATGTTTTCTCTTTGTCTTCTTTGGGTGCCGAGACCTGCTCTTTGCCTTGCACAGTGGGCAAATGGGAGCATTCCTATGAATCTGTTGGTGGCAAGAGAGGCATGCTTTCATGGGAGGGGGTTGCTGTTGTCGGAAGTGTCTTTCACCAGTTGGCACTCGTTTGTTAACCAGTTGATGTGCTGCTGCTGCTGCGGCAGCTAGTTGCTGAGCCACAGGAGGCGGGGGAGGTTCTTGCTGCTCAGCTTTCCAGCTTGACGGCACCCTTTCTACAAGCATGCTAATAACAACAACAACAACCATAAATTTCTTGATGTTAAATTTGCCAACAAAAGTTTAAACTATAGATATCTGTAGATGCACTGGCAGATATTTATGTCAGTAGCAGAGCAGACAAGCATTGCAATGAGCCTATAGCCTCACTTGTATGATTTAATTGTAGAATAATGTCTCACTGTGGGTTCAGCTGTGATAGAGCAGTTTTTGTATGGGTGTGTAACGCTACAGCAAATTTGTAACTATACTACAGCAATACCATATTTTACAATAGCTGTAATGAGGCGCTTTAATTGGATGATTCACATGAAAACAATGGGAGGCCATTTCAGTGTTATGGCACACTATACCGTGTATGTGCTGCGAGTCAGTACTGTAAGTTTCCTACTCATATGAAAACCATATGTCAATAAGATTGAGCACGGCACTGTTTATCGTAGTTTAATATCAACTTACTGTGCAATGGATTCCTCCTCTTCTAACGGAGGCAGCTGTTCCAAGCCAAGAGAAAGACGCATTCTATCTATTTCCATTCTTAGAGGTTTATAATCTTCATGAAGTCTGCGTATCATCTCAAATCCTCTCTCCCTTTCCGACTCTGATTGCTTAATGGTATTTTCCATCTACAGAAGAAAAAAAAAGAGATTAGGATTATTTTTGTGAGGTGGGGTAACTGTTACATTGTATAAAATATAACAAAGGAATTCATTGGAAATCTTTTGTAAAGTTTAACCAACCTGGTCACTATGACATCACATAAAAACCAGCAATATTTAAACTTCAATCCCTCCTGTGAAGGAGGAGGTAAACTCCCATCATCATGATTTTATGGATTTTTTCCTAGAAAGTTCTAGGCATAGTTAGCTTATTATGTACCAACCAGATTGATATCAGCATGTATAAGCCTGAGTTCTTCAACGTGAGCCATTTTTTCATGTAACAAAGCTTCCATCTCAGCCTTGTAGTCCTTAAGCAGTCTTTCCTCTCTTTCTGCAGCTTCAAGCTCCTTCAGGAGTTGTGACCGCACCTTTTCTAGGTGAGCACTTCGTGCCCTTCACAAAATTTAAAGAAAAACTTGTTAATATAACAAAATTGGGTTCTGCCTTTGAGTACCAACAACACAAAGTAAGCAATTCAATAGAAACAAAAAGCAGAAAACAATTCTAACAGATCAAGCTAAACAATACCCTGCAATACAAAGAACTCTAACCAAATATACAATTATAGTTTTTGGGGCACAAGGACACTGAGCCCAAAATTGGAAGATAGTAACACAAAAAATTAACTTTACTTTATCAAAGATGAAAATAAAGTGAATTTTAAGCATACATATTTGAGGCATTGAGATACTCCTTTCACATTTCTCCTTGATTCTTATTTCTTTTTTTGGAATCTTGTTAATACAATACAGGAATATAACTAGAATAATGACCAAGGATAAAAACCTCATTATATTTCTTGATGCAAGAGCAAAAGCCTAGATCAAAAAGAATAAGAAAAAAGACAGATCTTAAGTACTGGTGAATCATTCCTTTTAATCATTTTTTTCCTTTTAAAAACTAGAATCCAATTAACAACTCTATAATCTGTTCAACACATGTCCATAAAACTTTATGACCAAAAGATCTGCAAATTTGATAAAGTAAAAAAAAAGTGGCTATAACTTTTCTATTGTTTTAAACACCTTATAAATGAGATTATAGCTGGATTAACATTAGCTCAAAGAATTTTAATTTCAGAATCAGTTTTAACAAGAGCAGAAACACACTGAACTTTCAGTTCAGTCAGTCAAAAGGCTTGTTGTTTGACCTCCACAGACTAAATCCCATTACCTGCTCACAGGAGTTGAGTACAGGTGACAGAATAGTGCTCATGTTTGATTTTCATGCATAAATGTTATGAAGTTTTCTTGACAAGGCAAATAATGGTGTTGATTGAGCATATTGATCAGAGTTGATCCTCAATAGTTTCCTTCTATCTCTCTATCAAGATGTTTAATTGATTTTCAGAGGATGTTAGAGTTTGTGGTTTTTCTGACAAATGTTTCATAAATATGGGTCAGATTTAATCCCTGAATGACAAAAGTTTCAACTATTTTCTTAAATTTTTAAGTAATAGTTTTTAGACCTCTCATGTTGTTACAAACTTTGAACTTCTTAATTAAGGGTAAAAAGAAAGGAAAATTGGAAACTTTCATCTTAACAAAGACATTTTGCCCCTTAAATTTTTGACAAAAATTTGCATAACACCTTTTCACTATTTTTCTTTGTTCTTTGAAATATCAATTTTACGGTTTTAGGCCCTGTATATTTTAATTGGTTAAAAGAAGACTAAAAATTGTTCTTTTTTTTTTAATATTCATGCTGGATTAACAATTTCAAGAAGATTAGCAAACCTGCTTGAAATGAAAAAGAAATTTTATGATTTGAAATGGGGAGATAAAATGAAATCATTTCTTCATCTAGGAACAAATGTGTAATTCACTGTTGATTATATTCAATACTTTTTTCAAAGGTAACATTAAAAAATATCCAATTGTTTATGTTTAAGTTATATTTGTTAGTGATGAACGAAAAAGTGCATTACCCCTGGGTTCCCGAGGATGGAAAAAGTGCTGCTTTTTCAACCCGCGCTTTTTCTAAATATAGAAAAAAAGCAGGTGCAGAAAGCATTAAATATATTAAAAATTGTATTTTCTTAAATAGTTGCTCACTTTTAGTTGTTCTTGAAACATCTAAAAGATCCAAGCCTTGAAAAAATCTTTCAAAGAGACTTGAATGTTTATTTTTGAACGCGAATTACATTAAATTTATGAAAATGCTCTTTACAAAGCGTCTAACATCTGCTTCAAAAAAAGATAAACACGCAAAAGTGATCCTTTTGAGGACGATATTAGGAAATTCAATGCTGTAGAGTAGAATTACTAAGAAAGGAAAGGCAATCTTGGTTAAGGATGAAGAAGTTTTTCGATAAAAATAGGGATGTTATCTAGAAAAAGTACTTATAATCGATTTGATGAAGCATTTGGAGAAAAATAATGTCTTTGTTAAGAAGCTCCCAAAAGACAAGCGTGTTTAACAACATTTCAGGAAAATTAGCCTAATATAAGAAATTTAACCCAAATATGACCACTTATGAAACTAAATTACATATTTCCTCCCTTGGGTTCAAATAAATGGAGAAATCTGTACAGGGATACTTTCTAGCGTTTATTCAGGAAAATGCCTCTTCTTTCAAAGACTGAGATTAAAGGCGGAGAATTAACATTCAAAAAACGAATGGCTTGACGCCAGGTGAAGCTGAGTTAAGCGGTGGTTGGTTAACTTGAGATTTGTTACCTTATATCTTGGATAGTTTCTAGTTTTCTCATGTAAAGCTCGTCTTCTCCGTCTAAAGTTGGACTTGCTGCCATTTTGACTCCAAGAACAAGAATAAAACATTCGGAATCCTTCGAACACCCGGGGTTTTATTCATAAGTCTAATTGGCTCAAAAACACAATAGCTATTGTCTTTAAACCAATCATATACCGTCGTTTTTTATTAGAGCACTCTTTGACGCCTGGATCTTACTTCCGGTGTATTATTTTGTGCGCTTCTTTTATTAATCTTGTTACATTGAAAAATAAAAAAAAGGGATAAAAGTTTATTACCTTCTGTTCCGTAAACACATTCAAGTTAAGGTACACCTGACGTCTTTGAGGAGTTGAATATGTAAGATTTAGGAATTTTTGTAGTATAATGTGAGAATGTGTTTATAACAATTTCCACGTGTTTTGTCCTTGAAAAGGTTTATGCCAAATGCCTGTGTGGGCAAATCTGTATTTCAGACAAAACTAAGTTAGATTACAATGTAGACTTTTTTAATAATACAAGTTGCACATGTGAGCATAATAGCATAAGTTAACAGGTTGTTTTGTCCGAATAATGTTTATTATCTTTAAATGATTCATATTTATAATTATGTATAACAATTTAAAGTGAAAAAATAAAGAAAGTTGTCAGTAATGAAAATTATGTTGTAGAAAAAAAAGAAAATGAGAAAAAATTTTGTAGCCGCCCGATAAGGGACTTGAACCCTTGACCCTCAGATTAAAAGTCTGATGCTCTACCGACTGAGCTAACCGGGCTACTCTTGGAAATAAAGCATTGAAAAACCTTATTGTATTGTTTGCATTTCTTTTGTATTTGAGTTTCATTATATTAAACTTGGCGTAGGAAAATATTTTTAAAATCAACTTAATGAAATTTCTTCATACGGTAAATTTGACAGAGAAAACCAACAACAGGGAATCTAAGTACTGTGTACCTCTACCAGGTGATCTCGCAAGCGCACTTCCGGCTATTTTAACCAATCAGAATCATTTTTGTCGCATTGTGAAAAGTTCATTATTAATTTAAAAATGGCGTCTTTCAAGGTGGACTTTTACAAAAGAAAGTAGAAGTTTTATCATAATCTGAGATTTATGGGGTTTTTTCGAGGTTTTCGATGTTTATTTGTCGTTCTAATGGAGTCGTTCTATTGATCTTGAAACGTCATAAGGGTTTAGGTCTATACCATTATTATACCTAAACTACCAGAATTCTTTTCGAAAGAGGGTCCTAATCCCATTTCCCAGTCCAAAAGTTTGCAAAATCCCAGTCCTATTTATGCAAAATCTCAGTCCAAGTTATAGAGTTAGAGTTAGAGAGTTAGAAAAATCGGCCCAATCCCAGTAATGGCTAAATACCAGTCGCAGTGCATCAAATCCCATTTTCCCAGCCCAAAAAAGGCCAATCCCAGCTCCAATTTTTCAAATTCAAATGTTAAAACTCCTTTGAGAATACCAAACCAATAGTGAAAATTAACATGACAAAAAAAGCCACCGAAGGGATTGCTGGGAGTGTGTAGGTATATAACGTCATTAAGGTAGAGGCCTAAATATAGGAACTGTTGGATTTGACAAATAAACCTTTGCGCGCATCGTAGCGAGATCACCTGGCCTATGTTATGTACGTAAACGAATTGTGAACTCGTGGGGGGGTGGGGTGGAAAGGGGAGCGATCCTTTCAATGACATATGGTAATGTAGATCGTCTCGACGTTTCGGTCAAATCAGTAAAAGAATACAAAAAATAACCTGGAAATTTTAAAGATTGATATCACGGTAAATAAGACGAGGAATGAGTAAAACTTCCTTAAAAAATGGCGACCGAATTTCCGTACATTTAAGGCGTACGGTAGTTTGTCATTTAGTCACATCCCTATCTTATTTAAGAATAATTACTGAGTTCATCATTGGTCAGCTAAAATAAACGAAGTTTTGTATTTCGTAAAACTGGTCCATTTTACTATTAAAAATTAATGTTTGTCGACTCGATTGACATGAGTATGATCTCACCATGCTCAATGGGAACTCAAAACTCTAAGAGCGATTTAAGCATGGATGGCTTTAATGCCACATAAAATTTGACAGCCAAAAGCCGGTAGAGGTCGTGTTTCAATACCACTTACAGCTGTAGATAATATTTGATTTGCCTTTATCTGTCATGCGTCGTGTTTTATAATAGTCTCACTTTTACTGTCAGATTCTTATTATTTGTAGCTGAAAACAAGCCCGTGCGATTGACTCCTTAGAGGAGAGAGAGAGAGAAGTTCCTGTGAACAACAATGGCAGCTTTCAAGGTAAGAACATGGATAAGAAGAAGAAAAATAGACTATGAGTAAATGAGTAAACCTAAAATTAAATATTCTCCAACTGTGTCCTCTAAAACACAAATATTAAATCGTTTATCGACGAGTATCTTTCTATAATTCTGGCTGTTGCACGACGCCAGATACATCACCACCAGCCAGTATTTTCCAATGCCTGAGAAATTTTAAAAACCAAAAACTAACCTCCCATGTCCCACCACAAAAAGGTAAAACCTAGAAGATAGAAAAACGGCTGTTCTTTATTTTGAATCCTCATTTATTTAACGAAAACATAATATCAAAATTTGTTTACTTCCGAAATTTCACCACTACCCATAGTTTTTCTAAATGGAGTGTAGTACATAATTCAAGCCAGATTTTAAGAAATTTTTTACACCTAGTAATCTTAGCGCTTCTTGTCCTAAATTGGTAGCTAGAGTTTTTGCTCATTGAGATGTGAACCACAACTTTAAGGCAACGAGAAAAAATGGATAAAATATGGGGAAATTCTCCGGTTTTGCGAAAAAGGGCGAACTTCACCAACCTACTGTAAGCTAATAGTTTGTGTTATTTATTTGAGAAAATATAACATAATTTTATTCATTGCTTTTATCCGGCTTTTCCATGAAATTTCGAATTAAAAATCTGCTAAAAGAAATTCAGGTCAAAGAAAATGTATTCATAATTGTCCAAAGGCAATAGAATTTGAATATTTATGATTCAATCAAAGATATATTGATAACTCTTTAAAACTGTGGCTTTTTATCGCTTTGAAACGTCAGGGGAAAATTGTCGCGTCGAAAGAAAATTATCACAATATACCGAACTGTTTTATGTTAACCATCGATACATATTCATTTTAAACCTGTTTTTAAATTTTTATACACGAAGAATGAGAGGTTGGAACGTGTTTTTCAAGCTACTGTAGGAGATATTTCGTGGTTATCTTGATTTCATATTAATTGTAACCACATTTTTGTGTTAAATATATTGGGTTTTATCCGAATTTTTAGTGAAAATTGCACGCCATATGGCTTGAAAGACCACTTAAAATGAACGGCTGCGTCCAGTTGTTTTATCAAGGGCAGAAATTCCCCTTTTCTTGTCGTTGTAAATTGACATCTCTAAATAAAGATGTCATTCATTATCATCTTTCTAATATAGGTAAATTTAACTGCATTTATTTCCTCAGTTTAGTTTTTCTTTTGATGTACAATGCTATGTTTCACGGAAGAAATTCAAAACTGAGCCTTTTCAAGATAGATTTTTAAAAAACAAAACAACATGACGTAGGAAATAATATACAACTTTCCGGCAGCACTTTGAGCCATACTGGGTACCCTGTGGTGCTGTTTCGTTTTCTCTTACAATAAGTTTTTTCATCCATACATTCTTGTTTAGGCTTCATATAGACCATGTCTAGAGTTCAATATCACGGTTCTTCGTGGAAGAGATATTAGCAAGGGGAAAGTTGCTGATTATAGTAAGTATCAAATACGCACATATTTTAGAGAGAAGCCAATCAAATGTCGACAAGAGATGTTTGACGAGAAGCCGTCCAAGTGTCATGTCCTTTGTAAAAATTGACAAATCCACTCAAGTGTCGCGCGCGCAAAAAGAGATTCCCATAAAGTGCCTTGCGTGATATGATAAATGAGAAAAAGCCATTCAAGTGTCCTCATAGAAGATGGAAGCCATTCAAGTGCCTTGCGCTTGACTCAAACAGAAGTCAATCAAATGTCGCGCGCAAATAGAAAAAAAAAAGCCAATAAAATGCTTCTTTCATAAATTTTTTTTTTCTCAGATATAAAATGCATTTTGTTGTTGAAATAATGTTTTTCTTTTTAGTCGATACACCTGACCCTTACGTCAGACTGCGGATACCCACGGCACCTAATGGCAAAGCAGCAACGAAAGTTGTAAGCAATAATAAAAACCCAGAATGGAACGAATCTTTCAAGTTTCTTTTGGACCCAAACAAAGAAAATGTGATGGGTAAGAAAGGGGAAAATAGGGTTGAACTGACTGAAAATATTGTGGGGGAGGGGGTAGGGAGTGTGTGGGTCTTTTGTTTATATGTATCGTTTTTACATCGATTTTTTTTTTTTTTTTTTTTTTTTTTCGTTATTCTTACTATTTTCATTTTCATGATAAGAAAAATTATGCAAAAGCAGGTTGAGAAACAGCAATTACTTAATTTGATATGATCGGAGAGCGCTGCTGGCTCGCATAACAACATACTTGATAATTGTACTGATAACGAGTAAAAAGAATTATTATTTTTTAATTAAAAAAATTAAACCACTAACCACTTGGTACTTTGTTTGAAGTAGTTGTATTCGCCAGCCAATCAGAGAACAACGACAATTGTATGGACCCAGAATCCCTTGTTTCCTGACGCTGACCAGAAATAGCACAGGCTCAAGAAATGAGAATGCAATATTTTCAAGGCGATTATAATTTCTAGTCTACAGACTTAAGCCAATCAGGAAAGAAGGCATTCATATTTACCCAGAATCCTTTGTTCCTTGCCACTAACCAGAGAAAAAGCGGGCTCCATGAATCAGTATTTTTTTAAGGGGTATAAATTTTTTTGTGAATTTGCTTAGATAACCTATTGATTTGTTTTAGAAATCACACTAATGGAGTCTGATATCGTCAGCGATGACGTCCTGGACACACACACTTTCAGGATTAACGACCTGGAAATCAATACTACTTGTCAACAAACTTTTAAATTCGGAGAGGTGAGTTGCTTGTTATTTGCTTGTAAGATGACTGTAATGCACGACCAATATCGAATATTATCAGTAGTTGTCACGTTTTCTTATTTTTATAGCTGTTATTGTTGTCGATGTTGCTGTAAATGAAAAAGAAAACAACAAAACGACCTAGAAATATAACCAGAACTTTGTTTGTCTGTGTTTTTTTTTTTTTTTTTTGTCTTTGTTTCTCGTGTGACTTGTTTATGTTTTACTTTAGACGTCCAAGGTTGATGTTAAGATGAAACTGGCTCATAGGTGCGTCCATCTATTATAATATTATCATTACTGAATTTGTCGTCGTCGTCTTCGCTTTTAAAGATCCTGTCCTATAGCGTCGAGTTTTAGATCCTCCTGAGTGGGTGTTTTATTTTTTCAGTGCGTTTTCAGACGAGCTTCGCTTCGGCACTGAATTGTGCCACGAAGAGAAGGAGTTCTTAAACAAAAGACGCCAACTTGTGTTTGAAGCCATGAAAGAAATACTTGGCGAAAAAGCGCCTTCAAACATCAATGAGGTAAAACAAACAAACAAACAAACAAAGCGATCAAACGAAAGTTCAATAGCTTGTAATTCTTTTAGGCCAACAAAACAGTTGTGATATGTACGTTTGCGCATGCGCATTAGGTATTCATAGAAGTCAACTTTGTAAAGCTTTTGTTCAGAACAAAAATATGCATCCCACACGCGGTAGCGATCGACCCCAGTAGACTTGTTATCTCTAATCAATCTTTCGTCACTCTGGTTTCCCTTCAGATCGTATAAATCTTTCGCCTTTTA
>WUAP02128121.1:0-14465 GCA_015163945.2 Stichodactyla helianthus | reverse complement strand
GGGTTCGCTGGTTCGATACTTGCCAAAACCACTTTTTTTTTATTAAGTGAGGACAACCAAAATCCTCAAAAAATTTCTAAGTCACACTCGTGTGTTCAGAAACCTATGACGTACTTGGTTAACCCGCACACGACGATAGTACCAACAAACTCTATCTCATCTCCAAAATCAATCACAGAATCCACTGCAAGATAGCGGCACTTTTTGATCTTAGTCCCCAAATTCAGCCCCACAGTTCAGTGCGGCACAAGTTCGTTTCCACTCCTGTTGAATTTCGGAAAGGTGAATTTGGAGTCCAAATTGGGAAAGAAAACTTTTAAGTCCCTGTCGTTGTAAAGAATAATGTTCTCACACTGACTTGATTGCTATAACTGACAATCATTTATTAAAAAGTATTGTTTCTTTATTTATAGCAGTCCATACTTAAATATATTTTAATCTTATTGCTTCTATTCCATTTTGGGAGAATCAATCAATTTTGACCCAATTTTTCATAACTACTCAGTTTTAGTTAGTCATCATATTTGATGTTGAATTGCAAACAACTGCTCTATTTGATATAAAAAATAAGGTATAATAAAATTTGGATTTACGAATGTTTTCTCTCAATACCTACTAATATTTTAAAGCTTTTTAAATTGCATTGAGGACGATCAGGGTCAGTGCTCATACTTTCTGCACACGATTTTTGCGCACGCGATCATGATGACATCATCCTCGTGTAAATGTGCACTATGTCTTCTGGGAGTTGAGGTCTCGCATTTTACCTCATCTGGCAATCTGTCAACCCGCCTAACGTCAATAATGAACAAATATAAAATAATCTTGATATCAACTTTTATGCGCATCGTCTGGAGCAGCAAACTTCTGGCAAAGAAAATTGCGCGCAACAAATCAACAAATTTCGAGATTTCCGATTTAGAGGCCCTTGGACTAACACCATTGGTTAGTTTACCTATTTCCTTAGCTTGCGTAAAGCCATGACTTCTTAACTGAATATGAAGATTCATTCAACTGCAATTCCTTACTTTCCGAAATGTGTATCCTGAAATTCTGGATTTTTCTTTCATTATAATTGATTAATTTGGGACCAGATATCGATTGCTGAAGCGTCGTATGGCAGAGCGAAACCATTTACGGGTCAGCTGGAGATTTCGGCTCCAATACCGCTATCCATAATGACTGATCAGGGAGCTCGGCCGAAGCCTAAAGAGAGAGGTTAGTCGGCCCCTAAACCATGATTAGTAACAATCGCTGTCTCTCTCTGAGAATATGTCGCTTTGGTCCATGTGGGAGACCAAATTGACCCATGTCAAATTCCAATTGTCTTGTATTTTTGCCGTCACGTCAAATTTGAAAGGAAATTTTACTCCAAGATTTTTTTATTTCAAACTTTAAAAATATAACTTTTCACTTCCAGTGCAAAGTACCGCATTGAATTCGGAGAATATACTGGGCACGACTGTCATCTGCGCGCTCTTACTGACGTAATAGACCCTTGCTTACATCACAGTGAAAATTAAATCCAATGTAAAACCCGTGAAATAAAGATTGCGAAAGCGTCTCAAACATGTGGGAAATAATTCTATTTTCCATAACAATAATTCTCAGTACTGGAATAGTAACAGTAAAAGTTTTCTATCCCAAATATGACTTCTTAAAAGTTGAATATATTCCATTCTTTCGCAAAGGTAAGTTACACGGGCAAGGTTGTATAGAATCTTGCATTGTTGATGTACTTGATCAGTTGAAATCCTTTTAGTCAAGGGGCGACAAGGACCAAATCAGATAAATCACAGAAACTCAGAAGCGCTATCGACAAAGATAACTTTGACTCACAACGAGCAGAAGAAATGATTCTACCGATGGCTTCCATCTCCTTTGGCGCAAAATGGCGTCGGAAGTACTACCAATTAAAATTTCCTCTCTGTACTCAAACTAGCTAAGAGAAACGGGTACATGGGCTTTTTAATAGATCTTTTAACTGTTTTTGTTTTATTTTCTTTAGCACTAAGAAAAAATAAACAGATTCCTGTTTTCAAGAAGTCAGTCAGACGTACACCTGATGTATTCTTTCTAAAGCACGATAGGCGCTGTAGACTGGACATACTTCACGTCAAATCCATCAACATCTCTAAAGGTGGACAAATGCGCACATATATTATTACAGATTAGTTTTCCTAGTTCCTAGTTTTCCTAAAGGTTAGGGCACGTGGAACACAGTTATTTCTTAAAAAGATTGGCGTCATCAAAGGATATAGGAGATTTCAAAACCATCTTATTTCCAAATCTTGCAAATGAAAATAAAGGTACGTGTTGTTACACGAGATGATTCGCAAACGACGATTTTTCGCGCAGCAATTTGGCAAGTTTTTTCAAGGCCATGCAAAAACTCGCAACATGTTGCCGCGCAGCTGAGTTATGTGAATAATTAACCAGTATGCCATGTTACACGAGAACAATTTTGGGCGGTTGCGAATCCGTCTCGAGTAACACAGCCTTCACGGAGTGGCGTTTTTGGCTGCTAAAACGGCAGCACTGAATGTCTCAATAAACCTAATGACGAAATATTTTTATATTTATAGATCCCTAGGTCTTGGAATGGGGGTGGAGCAGCGTATATTGTATTTGACAGATATGTTTTAATGGTTTTCTTTTTATTATCAGAATTTCATCAGCATTCAAGTTTTTCCCGATCAAGTACTGCAAATGTTACCCGAAGCACTTCACTTGCCTTATACAGACCAGCACCCTACAGCACCGTGTTTGTCTTTTGCCTGGCACCAGTGCTCATCTTAATTCTCTTCGTCATTATCAAGTTGTAAGTATAACGGAATATTCAAACTGATTTTGAAGGCCTCTCACTAACGGTTTTGCTTCGGGAGCAGGCTCCAGGGTCGTTTTATCCCTTTGTGTGAACCAAAGCCATGTTAAAGTTTGTGGTGGAAGCAGAATTTTGCTCCCGGCTCACGCTCCCTGATATTAAACTGCCGGGTTCTGCAGGAACTTGCTTTTGGACAATTTTTTAATCGCGAAACCAAGTAACTTTAATGAATCCTAAACTTATTCATTTCAGATTGAATGGAAAACAGAAGAAACAGCTTAATGAAAAGTGTTGTTCTTTAAGTAAACACTCTACCCATACTGCCAGACTGTCCAAAAATGTTCAGTTTTCAAGGACACTGGTCACCGAAACCAAACGGCTTCCATCCATAGCTAAAAACACCACACATGTATCATCAGATACCACACATACGTCACCAGAGCAGAACACGAAGAACAATGTTACCGGTTGGACTCTATCACAATTAATGGCAATTCATACACAAACTTCAAATGAAAATTCTCTTGACAAACAACACAGTAAGAAGAAGAAAAGATCAAAGTCCAAGAAATCCCGCCAATCTCCCAGGCACACTGAGCCTTCTAAAACATCTCAGCCTGTTTTGAGCAGTTCAGTTGCCACAGAACAAAACCTTTATCGACAAACTCGTGCAACAAAGAGACAACGTCAGCAGAGTTTTGAAAACACTCGTCCTGTTCCAAGAAAACACCACCTTGGTCTTTATTTCTCAGCATGCCCCAAAATCGCAAAGATAATCTCTAAGCAAAAACCTAGCTTATATTCTGAAGTCGTAAAATCCACACTATCAAGCTCTCAACCTTCCGAAACCTTTCCTTCCTTGCCAGCTCACGATGCTAATGTAGCAGCACCCAATACTAATACTGTTACTGTCAAATCTACTGGCGCAAAATACCAAAACTCCAAATTCAGATAATTTTCAACTGTTAGAAAGAGTCCTGTCAAATGTTGTTGATTTTGAGATTTTGAGGATGTGAGTGAAGGAAGATGAAGCAAACGGAGCGGACAAAATTGTAACAGACCTCGGAACAAATGAAGTACAAAAAACGTGGGAGTACTATACATCATCTGGTCAATATCCATGGATAACCGTATCGGGCGTGTCTTCATATCTGTGGAAACTGAGAATTTCCTCGCGTTGTACCTGAATTAGCCAATTCTTGGTTAATGGAAAGTAAGCAAGCAGAGTAGATCTAAATGTCTTTTTCGTTCCAAATCAGTAAACTAGTAGGCATATGGCACTTAACCCGTGAAACAGAAACTAATAGTTGAAGTCTAGCAGACAAATAGGCCGTCACAAAAGAAAATAACAGAATTTTAATTCTGTGTTCTTTTGTGACGGCCTATTTGTCTGCTAAACTTGAACTATTAGTTTATTAATATTATTTATGTCTACTATGGCTTCTATTAGACTAATAACTGTTTCATGGGTTAAGTGCCAACACTAAACTTTTAACTGTGTTTTTGATTTTCTTAGTTTTTCAAGAATCTGTTGTACGTACGCCAAAGGCAGTTGTCACAGTGATGCGATGGTATGGCGATTCAACTCGATGTTAGCTAATTACACGGAAGTACGAATGAATGAATGTAAAATTTCATTAAAAACATGAAAAAGAAACTAATAGATTTTGGAACAAGAAAGACGACGTAACTTTTTAAGATTAGGTTAAAGATTACCCTGCGAGAAAGATACGTCATGAGTTATTACGACCAAAGAAAAATCCAAGAATTTCAAAATGTACTATACTAAATTACATGTATAAAATTTGTGATATCAATAAAAGGAGCCTGCCTAACGAAGTTAGGTGAGTGCAAAAATTCATCAGATCTGTTATTGTGGAATGAGGGAGGGGAGTTGCCCTGTATTGAGAATCTCTAGAGGAGGGTTAAGACTACCCTGGCTGTCAGGTGTCCTCCTGCTTGCAGGAATGAGAAGTATTGGAGCAAAAAAGCCTTTTTGAAAAGTTGCAATCTCGTTCCCAGAGCCTGCCAGGATTTTTGGTCAGCGGGCAGCGCCGGGAAAGACTCAGATGGGATCAAATCTTACACTGATTCTGACTGGCTGTTTCAAAACAATTGAAAACAACCGGAAGTTGAAAATTATGAAGATCTATCAAAGTCAAAGTCAAAACCGATTTTAATTAAAAAAAAAAAAAAAAAAAAAAGAAATTAAAAACCAAAGTAAAAACGATAAACCACCAATTTCTGAAGACTGTTCCTAAGTCTATTTTACATTCCAATTCATATTCATAGCTTTTTTATAAGTAATTACATGACTTGAGGGATATTAGTCATTAAATGTGGCCGAAATTCAAACGTCCAGGTGATCTCTAAAATGTGCCAGGCGTCAAGCGCGATAGACGAAGAAAAATCCATCCCATAGAGCCCTTGCGCGCTAAAGTGTCCCGCAATCTCTCGAAAATTCGTGGTTAATGATTCGAAGTCCGCCATAACTGTTGGAACGTTGATCAATGAAGAAGTTTGTCCAATTGAACTATCTTTCGAACATTTTTACAAGCACCATCTTATTTTCGAAATCAACAAACGATTGCAAGTTATCATTGGATAGATTTTTTCTTGTTGACCACAAAATGCGCTCTGATTGGCTATTCCGCTTTCCTCAGATCACCTGGTAGCCATAAGTCTGAGGCAGCCGTAAAGTTTCGAGTGTCTTCTAACGGTTTCCCGTGGTCTTCTTGTCTTTCTTTCTTCACAAATGACATAATGAAACTTGAATTAATGAAAGCTTTTAGAAGTTCAACTTCTAAAATTAAAGAAACACCTGTTAGGAAGGAAAGTTCTCCTTATTTGGACTATCAGTTGTCGCCATTTTGTTTGTTGAATGAGCCTGCGATAAGATTTTTAGCGAATTCCCACAAATCGGAACCCCAGAACTGAATCTAGGGTAAAAAGAAATTGATTCCACTAGACTCTCCCGGCACTACCCGCTGACCAAAAAGCCGGACAGACTCCGGGAACGAGATTGGAAAAGTTGTAACTTATTCAGTCTTGGTCTCCTTCTTTGGCGGCGCAAGCTGGTCTCGTATTTTCTGGAACAGCTCGACAAAAATAAATGTGCCAGTGAACACAAGAGCTGTTCCAACCCAGTGATAGACAGTGAAAGGATTCTTGAAATAGAAAATGGAGAAAAGGAGACTGAAAAACTTTCGCAGCGTGACAACAAGCGTGACAGTCAGTGAGGTGCATTCGGATGTCAAGATGTACACGGAGCGAATACAGATATATTGCGTGACCACGTTGCCTAGAGTGTAGAGCCAGAGTTTAGGGACGAGGAGACTAGTATCGAAGAGAAATAAGGGTTCTGAAAAGTATGGAAAAAATGCACACAATTATATATGCAATTTAGAATATGGGATTGATTAAATGCAAAAACAATATATCAATTGATTCTCAGGTATGCCAGGAGGGGGCCAGAACCTCCGACCCTTCGTCCGGGTCCACCCCAGTATCAATAACTCACCAGAAGCACTAAACACTAAGACATGATGGTAAAGGTCTTTCGCGAGGAGGAGAAATCCAGGAAGAGGTAATGCATGCTAAAAGACATTAAAGTGAAGAAGATATGGTATGAATATTTCCTGGAAATGCATAATGAAGTGATTATTGGTGAATATTTACCAAAACAAAGTTGTGATTTAATGCAGCATGCACTGACAAATAAAGTGTTTGCAATCCTATGTTCACCTTTAGGTGATTATTGAGGAATAAGTTCTGAAGTTCATGACAAATCAGCACAATGATACTAATCATTATACTCACAGCATAGAACAGGGCTTCTTTAGGATGTTTACCAAACTCACTGTACAGTTGTTCCTAAATAGACAAATGATCATTGATTCAAAGGGATAATAAACATTTGGACAGTATTACAGTAATAGGAGTCTGTGAACACATGCAGAGACAGGAGGGGAGCTCCATCCGTAATTTTTGGTAGGATAGACGATGGGACCTCCCTGGTCATGGGTGCATCTCAGAAAAAAAGGGATGAATTTTTTCAAATATTTTTTAGCATTCACCTGATAAATGCCAAGTCGAGCAGACATTAATAATGCTACAATCAACATGCCAATACCTGAGAAGAAAGCAAAATTTGGCCACAACAGTCTTAAATAAGATTATTAATTGTGTATGGAAAGCTGATATGAAATAAAATGGAGTGATTTGATTGGTTCTCTGGAAGGTCTCAATCCTGCAGTCTGAACCATTCCATAAAATGTTGAAATGCTGAACTTTATTTTTGCCATAAAAATAAAGATTTTTACTGATCATTTTTGAATCCTTGTGAACCAAGCAAAAAGCAAACAAATAAGATTTTTTTCCTACCTGGGCCACATTATGCTTGACCATGTTATAACTTTTATTTATTATATGGTAAGGTAATTTCAAACACTCTCAATGGCCAATTTGTGGTCCATAACCTATGGTATGATTCAATTACCAAGAAGACACTATTGTTGTGTTTGCATTGTCATATGATAAACATCTTATTAACCTGGCTTCTTTGGTCTGTACGCAAGTTATGGAACTTTGTTTTTTCCCACTTTTTTTTATGGCCCATGCTCTATCCACTTGGGCCATAAGGCAGAGAAAAAACTTGGTCCATAACTTATAATACAGCCCTCATGCTCAGTAAATAAGAGGTATATATTTAGATTATTCAAAGGCAATGAAAATTTATGCCAAAAGTATTCACCTACCAACACACCACCAGAGATGGTCTGTATAAGGATTGCCAGTAGTGGCTGAATGATGTGCTTCCTGAGAGAGTGAGATGAAATACAGTGTAAGAAAGGGTGTGTCACCTTGAATTATGTGACTGGATAACAACAAGGCAGTTGGGGTTAGCCTTCCCCCAATATCCATTCCTACTGGAAAAGAGATTGTGTATGAATTCAAGAATGCATAAATGAATGCATGAATGGTTGGATGGATGGACGAATAGATGGATGGTTGGTTGGTTGGTTGGATGTATCACTTTTATCATCCATTTTATTGCCATCAATGCTAATATCCTTTAATAACATCTTATACTAGAAATACTAATCTCAAACAAGGTTATTTGTCATTTACAGTCAGTGCTTACCACTTTTTTAGCAGAAACAATAGTGCACAGTGCAATACCAGCTGTCACCATCAGCACTGAAATGTACTTTGAAAGTTTATAGCTATATATAGTACAGGGATAAAAATCAGTGAATCACTGTTTAACTCATAAATTTAATGTAATTTTGCAGGTTCTTTGATGGGTCAGTGAGTGTAGTTGCTTAATACGAATCATAAACAAATGCAAGAATCTGTCTCATGTCTCATGCAGCCACGGTTAGGGTCATCTCTGAATGCTTTCCACCCTAACCAGTTAGGGGAGAGCATTCAGAGATGACTCTAACAGCAGCTACATTGGAGAAGAGAAGTTCTTGGAAGGGGAATCATTGTGTAAATCATTCTCTACATATCTCAGTAGTATAGAATTATGCAAAGATATAGATCATTTTAAAGTTTTCTTACCTTCTCTTTAAAATGAGAATTCCAAGAAGAAGGTTTGCAACCAATGATCCCTTGAAATACAAAAATTGAAAAGACATTTCAAAAGCTGCACACACTGACCCAGTCAGCCATCACCACCCCTCCTCTTGAAATTTTACTCTGCCATTGTATACATGGTTGATATAAGTAATCATTTGGCTCTTGGCATCTTGATCCAAACATTGACCCTAATTTAGAATTCTTCATCTACAATATACTTACAGCTCTAAATATCATGTGTAAAGGCATAGGCACATTGAAATTCAAGGCATAGTTGTTAATTACACTTGTCAAAAAGAAATAAGTCACCATTGTTATGTAGCATCTGTAAAAGAAAATCTGTTTTAATTGTTAAAAGGCCAGAACAAACTAAGTGATGAGTCACTGTGATGCAACATGGAGACAGGTCGCCAGAGTATGTATTGTTTGTGAAACACCTCACTGTGATCATACGACAAATTCAAACCAGTTTGAATCTATGTTTGAATCTGTTGCGGGTACAAAAATTTGTCGCAGCAATAGAAATTTTCACACAAATTCTACACATGGAAGAGAATGGTCGCTGTGACCTGTCTCCACACCATGCTGCAGCGACTTGCAACCTAGTGTATCCTGGCCTTAATAGAAAGACACACAGTAAATTACTGTGAGAGGTTAAAAGAACATTAATTTCATAACCCAATGTCATTTTTCTGGAATTGGCTAGAGTCTGTAATAAGTGGGGGGGGGGGGGGCAGATAGCAATTTGTTTTATTTTGCAACACTGGCCACCCTCTCCCTCCACAACTACTTGAATAATAGTTAGCCCCCCCTATAACATACCTTATTGGAATAGCTGGTGACTTTCGTCCAAAATTGGATGTGAAGATAAACCCTTCTAGTGCTATGAAAAAGAACTGAGAAAATGTAATGAAATTCCCAGAACTTGGAACTTCTCTGAAAAACAGAAAAAACACGTATAACATTACATTGAAAATAGAAAATGATTAAATTAGTTTTAAGACACAATTTAATGAAATTGCATTAAAATCTGGGCAAGGTAAGGTATAAAAGGGGTTTGAAACAACGATTGCAGTTAGATACTTAACGTCATAAATTAGTCTATTAATTATTGACACGAAAGCAAGAGCTTTGGTTTACTGTTGAAAGTTAATGGAAATTAAAGTGTAATGCAGTGTATTAAAGTGTATTACGCTAAAGTGTGTTCCGCGGGTTAATGAAAACCACTCTATTAAGATTATGGTCTTTAAAACTGTTATGAATCATTAAACATAATTTTCTAGACACAGCCCAACACAGGTAAGTTCTTAAGCTTACGTAAAAAATTGTGCATATTAGACCACGAAAAAAGTCAGGGAAAAAAATAATCCAAAAAGATACTACCCACCACATATAAAGAAAGTAAACAAAGAATTTGATTAGAACATGTCTACAATCATTAAAACCTGGGATTTTATTTAGAAAGAACGAATATTTTGGTAACTAAGGTCAAAGTTTTTGAGGAGGTTAAGCTTCTACCTGATCAAGAGTTCGAGAAAAACCACATTTGAACAGCAACCGCCAAAAACCAAGAGAATAGCAAACGCTGGATGCATTGTAGAAAACCTCAGTAAAGTTCAAAAGATGTTTGTATATAAATTGAGATCAACGTTGTACATAAATCGAACAAAAAAGTTAAAAGAAATCAAATGAAATCTTGAAGCCGAGTTACGCCCATAACTACTTGGGTACCCTGTGGTGATAATACAAAGGCAACCCAAAATAGAATAACGCTGGAATTCTTCTGGATTCCAAGTACTGAATTCCGAATTCCGTGTACTGGATTCTGGATTCCGTGTACTGGATTCTGGATTCCGGATTCCAAAGTACTGGATTCCGGATTCCATTTTTTGGACTCCTGATACCAAATCTCGAATTCCGGATTCCAAAAGCCAAATTTCCTTGGATTCCGGATTCCGGATTCCGGATCCCTCACATGAGGCAATATGCAGAAATCCAGACGTTTATCTATAGGTCCGACGGCTACCAAAATCTGCCACGTGATAGCTCTATATGATGTGATATTACTACGCTTTCAGTTGTGGTACATAAAAAGTCTATCACGTGATAGATTATGATAGTCCGGCGTTGGACCAAGAGAAAAACGATTGGGTATTTCCATAGTAATTTTGATTTCTCACCCACCCGGATGAGGATTTATCGGGTAGGCCTGCCGAGATAAATAGAAATCCTGTGGTATTAAGAAACTGTAAAAAATCTAAGGGTGGGGTGGGGTGGTATTTCAGAGGTTAAAACTCAAATTGAACACCACCCAAAAACTTAGCCGCCCATCCCCCCGCCCAATGAAAAATTTCTCTACAAATGCAAGATCGTCTAAGCGAAGTATGTCATAAAACTTTATAAAACGTATGGGCTTTAATCACGCGGCGGATATGTTGGTTGAAACAATACACTTTCCTCTCGTGGCCTCGCATTCAAACACTTCAGAACGAGTTGACGCGGGGAAGAACAAAATTTTTCATTCTCTAGAGAATAAACATGGCTGCCGTGAGATTAAAGCCCATACTATTCACTAGGGTGTACAGCCAATCGCGTGTGGCCATTGATACCACGTGATAGCTTTATATTCGACAATACATGATAACGACCCCTTGTATTTTGAAATCTTATGTACATTAGCCCAATACTTTATCTGGAAGCAAACTGGGTGTTTAGGAACATTTTGGAGGTTTTTGCGCTAATATGACCATTTGACTTGATGTGTTGTGCGACATGCTTAACTACGAAAATCTTCCTTCAATCTCATCAGTGGCGGATCCAGGTGAGGGGTGCCGGGCGTGCGCACCCCCTGTGATGAGCGATTTACAGTATTGCTTTATTATCTGTTTTTTTTGGTGCTCGAGTCCCGAACGTAAACAGGGCACCCCTCTAAAAAAAAAAATTAATTAATTAATTTAAAAATAATAATAAAATTAATTAATTAAAATTAATTAATTAAAATTAATTAATTAAAATTAATTAATTAAAATTAATTAATTAAAATTAATTAATTAAAAAATTACAAAGAAAATTACAAAGGCTGTTCCATAAAGGCTATATTATGAATGATTATTGAAGTATTTTATTTTGGACTACATTTCCTTTTCAAAACAACTACAATCCTTGCCAAAATGTGTTGGCACGATGAAAAATTTAACGCCAATCGAGCCCACCTGAAACAACCTCGTATATCCACAGCCCCCCCCCCCCCCCTCCTTTGATTCAATGTCGGGCTAGGGTTGGTTTTGTCTGTAGCCTGGATTTTCTGTTATGACGTCAACGTTTTGCCCATAAAAACATGGAATCGTGCCAAGATTTTTGGCAAGGATTGTAGCTACCTACAAATTTACACACTGCGCAGAGATTCGCATTACTTTTTGTGTTAACAGACCTGATTTAGATGTATTAATGTATAGGGATTATTTCAGGTCAGGTCAGGCATTGTTTTGCTTGCTACCGGATAACCAAGTAACCCGGTAGCTGTCTCGTGGGTCGGTAGTCGGCGGGCTCAACCGGCAATCCCGTCTTTTCGAGGGCGTGGAGGGTGAAACTGGGCATCCTGGCAGAACTAAAAACAATATCTGTCACATGGTCTGCGGTGGACCACTCCCAGTTACACGGGGTGAGACTGGACATCCTGGTAGACAAATAGCACATCTGCCTCAAGGTCTGTGGTGGACTATTGCCAGTCGGTGCACCGTGACATGTACTACACAAAGAACAGAGATAAACAAACCTACCATCTGGACAGTCACTGCAACACAGATACTGGAGTCAGTTTGTCTTGGCCTGTCCTTGCCACTGATAATATCTCTATCTGCCAAGAATGTGCTGCTAGTCCAGCGAAAGCTATAGCGGTACTTAAATATTTGCAAGCAGTTTCATGAAATCGTCAGTCAGAAAACAACTCATACCGGCTCGGACGTCGCCCGGGTTAACAAGGTCCGCGCTGATCTGTTCACACTTCGACAGGCAGCGAAAAGTCGGCTAGGAGCAGGAAGGGAGAAGAAGAGGAAAATAGTAGCATTGTGTGTAGCAGAATGGAATGTCGCACTCTGTTGGACAGATCAACATCACAGCGTCCAGAAAGACAGACTGCGCTTGTGGCCTTGGAAATGAGCAGGTACAATGTAGACATAGCTGCACTTAGTGAAACAAGATTGCCTGGTATGAGAGTCTGTGTTTCACTAGCCAAGAGGGATCGAACGCACACGCAAATCCATTAGAGGGATGATCACGAATTGATTTGGACGTTTGAAATTCAGTTGTTTAGTTAAATTTTAAGTGTTGCCGAGTTGAAGGCAGTTGCAATTGAGTTATTCGGTAGTTGTGGAGTTGCAGAGCCGCAAAGAAGTAAGCCATCCGGTTTATAAAATGGTAGGAACATTGGGCTATTGACTTTATGTACGTTATGTATTTTCAGATTGAATTGTTGTTGTTCTTATTATTGTTCCTGATATACAATACCAATCTTGCAACCTGTGACTCCGCGTGCTGTAATTATATATCCTAACGGTGCAGTCTGGAAGATCATGGGTACATCTTCTTTTGGAGTGGGGAAACCAACCCAAGAAAGAAAAGAAGCAGGAGTAGGCTTTGCAGTTAGAAAGGAGATAGCAGCAATGCTTGATGAGGAACCGATGCCAATCAACGACAGGATAATGGTTATGAGACTCCCACTACAACGGAAGATGTATGCAACGTTCATCAGTGTGTATGCCCCAAATGACCAACACAGAGGAGGTGAAGGAGGAGTTCTACAGTGATTTACGTGAGACAATCAGGCATGTACCGTCTGGTGACAGGCTGATAATCATTGGAGATTTTAATGCTAGAGTTGATTCAGACACTGAGAAATGGAAAGGAATACTAGGCAGTTATAGAGTAGGCAAGTGCAATGTTAATGGTGAACGTCTGCTTGCACTATGTTCAGGGTACAATCTTGTGATAACCAACACCCTGTTTAAGCACAAGGACACACACACAAGATCCAAGCACTGGCACTTATTACATCATCATAAGGCAGAGAGATATAAGGGACGTATTGGACACTAGAGCAATGAGAGGTGCGGACTACGTTACTGATCATGTTATGTTAAGTCTAGATTAAGAATTAGTAGGCGGAAACACCACTGCAGGAGGTACGAAGCCCCCGCGGAGGCTAGACACTAAAGCACTGAAAGGCCGAAAGAAGCAGGAAGAACTGAGAAAGACAAAGAAGAGAATGGGCGACGCTGAAGGGTACGGAGTGTGGTGTGGTGTTTTAGGCCACCATGTGAGGAAACATCAAGATTGGTTTGATGAACATCTGAAGAAACTACTAGAAGCAAGGAATACAGCTAGGCAGGAAAGTCTACAGTGTAACACAAGATCGAAGAAGAAATACTTGAGGGCTCAGAGTTACAGAGGTACACCGGAGAGATGAAGTCCAACTGGTGGGAAGAAAAAGCGGAGGAACTTCAAATTGCAGCAGAGAGGAATAGAAGGACATGAAATCATTTTTCACAGGTTTGAGAGAAATCTACGACCCTAAGCCGAGAGGATTTAAGTATGGAAATGTGGTAGTGTTCAGCTAATCCAAGAGATATGGGATGCCAAGAAAGTACCTCAAGACAGGAAGAACGCAAGTATTGTACCTTTGCTCAAGAAAGGTGACAGGAAAGACTGTGAAAATTACCGAGGTATATCACTCCTAGCCATTGTTGGTAGGATTCTCTGATGTGTACTTCTGAACAGGCTCAATGAACACATCTCGCAGAATGTACTACCGGAAACCCGAGCCATCATGAACATCTCTATCTTGGAAAGACAAGATAACCAACATAGAAGTACTGAAACAAGCTGGTCTACCATCAAGGACATGCTAATACAGATGAATTAGCATGTCCTTGATGGTAGACCAGTAGTCCATGGTCCTTCTTACTTAGGCTATATTGTCAATAACCTTACAATATTAGAAATCATCCCTAGGAATTGCCCCTCTTACTTAGGCTATATTGTCAATGACATAGAATTATTT
>WUAP02128110.1:0-14467 GCA_015163945.2 Stichodactyla helianthus | reverse complement strand
TCAAATTTGTGTGACGTCTCGCGCGCGCTCGTTGAGTAACATGCGCAGAACAAAGTGCGCGCTGCAATTTGTGGCCATGTTGTCTTACAGTGTGTTGGGATCCCTGTGGTATACCTGGATAAACATCTTGGATGAAGATGTCAACGTCATCCATGCTGATATACTAGATCCAAGTCTTCCTCTGAACGGTTCGTGATTGGGATGAGAATTGCTTCCAGTGATTTGGGTGTCTTCTACTTCTCCACTGCGCATGCCCAGTGGCTTTGGACCGCTGTCAGCTAAAAATATGAAAATGAACAAAAGGGACAATTTAAACGTTTTCTTGGAATCATGAAAAAATTTCCTCTTCCGTCTTAAACAACTTGGGATTAATAGAATGACAATTGGTCTGAAATGGGAAAGCAATGAACGGACCAAATGAAAACGGTCTCCCGTATTAGCCATTTGCATGATGGCGTAATTTACTACCAAGACAAGAATGCTTTGAGTGGCTTCTATTGTCAGGCAAATTTTACCAATTGTCTCTTTATTCCCAGGAGAGTAGAAAAATCTGAATAACAAAGCATTTTGACAAAGCATTCTGGTAGTGGTAGTAAAATGACGCCATCATGCAAATGACACAAAGCCTGAGATAAAAGAAAAATAAAGACTGGAAGGAAGGGAGAAAAGAAGAAAGAAAAAGGGGATATTTAGTCCAGACAGATAGGGTACGAAATAAGTATTAAGTGACTGGTCACCATATTCATCGCCTTGGGGTAAAGACTAGGGATGATTTAGGAGTTATTCAGGTTATGAAAAAACGTGTTTGTGTGTCTATAGCTGGAGGAGGCAGCCACACTGGCAAAGACGGAAATATATATAATGACCGGGTCTAGCTGTTTATTAGATATCAATCCTTGGGTTATTACGTGCTAAGGACTTACATTTGCAGTCAAATTCTGGCTCCATTGGTGCGAACTGCTGGTGAAGAACATTATCAATATACAAACACGAGTTGTCTTGCATAAGGTGTTCAATAGCGTTGTCCTTTGATGAGCTGTTGAGTTCACAGATCCTTGCCCTTTTGTAGTAGTTGATACTAAAACAACCTGTGTGTTGTTCACATAACAGTATACATCGTTCCAATGTCACCGAGGTGTAGCTTTTGTAGCTCTGTCCCTCAAGACAGAATCCATCATGTGGTTCAACAGTTCGACAAGACTGAGGGCAACCTATTACTAACTTAGTTACACCAAGAAGCAATATTCCAAAACTTGAAACTAGAAAAGCCATCCAAGTAGTAGTTATTAGCGCCTTTCCTTTCCTATTAATTTGCCGTATCCCTAGCATTCTGTTCCTCGGCTTTACTTGTAAAATTCAGTCTAGAAAATTCTGTTGAATGAACCCGATTAAAAATGTAGAATTTACAACGTATTAATTACTGAACTGTACTAATACAAGTAGGTATTGAGTTTAACTGTGCCCTCTTCAAGTTTAAGAATAATTTTAATTATCAAAAAAAGCACTAAGAGTAATGATGAGATGATTCTTTTTCCAAATCAAAGTAGGGAATTTCCTTTGTCTGAATCTTGAGAGCAAACAAAAGCAACAGAAGAAAGAAAGCAGAGTTTGACTTCACGACAAACCTTAAGTAAAGACAGCTGGGAAATCCAAATAAGTCAAGACGATTGATACTGTGGGTAAAATATCTGAAGATAGGGTCCTTCCCATAACAACCTTAAGAATCAACAACAAAAAGCTAACGTTGCCCTAGCTAGAATGATCGTAGGTTCTAACTCACTCAATTTTTAACGCTACAATCTTCACACTCTCTGGACTCGAAAGTTCTCGTATACACCTATTTCAAAAATCGTTGTCGCAGCCGAAGCAACAGTCCACACTCCAAGGCCGCAAGGAATTTCGGTAATTTTTCTCATAAATCATGTTTGCAGTACTGGTATTTTCCAAAATATTCGATTTACTACCTGAATTACCACTGCAGCTTGCCAGGAATATATGTTACAAATGCATGCACCCAAAATATGCTCTAGATGAATTAATTTTGAAAAAGATTCCCGAAATCCTTTGCAGTCTTGGAGTGTTGACTGTTGCCTTCAGCTGCGACAACGAATTTTGAAATAGGTGTCAGCCGTCCAGGTGAATATCATCCAGCAACTGCCGGCTTTCTTTCCTAACTGTCGGCTTGTTTGTGTCGGTTTGACTTAAGGCTCAAACACACGATGCAACGTTTCCTGTGATGTTGCTTAATTGCAACGGGGAAATCGTGTGTCCACCTGTAAAAGTAGAACTCGTTTCTGCTTCTGCGGCGTCGCCGGCGACATTGCGCGCAACAGTTGGACGTTGTGTGTCTGACCCTTTACTGGGATGCTCCTTCCCGTAGTTTCACACAAATCTTTAGGATTTTCGCGCGCCAGCGAGGTCAGGGAACAAAAACATTGAAAACTGATCATAGTTTTGAGGAAATTCGTCTACTGTGTCTAAACAAGAATAGGAAAAGTTCTGTTATTCAGATTGGTAAAACCATTTACATCTTTCTTTCGCTTTTAAATCCACATTTGACAAAACACTTTTTGTTTTCTGTACAATTTCCGAAGTCTCCTTCATATACTTTGCCCCTAACCAGACCCTGACCTCGCTTGCAGGCGATAAATTAAGGAGAATCATGGGTAATTCCGGAAAGGTGTATAAAAAGAGAATTTGACACAGGTATCCCAAATTGAGTAATTGTTAGACCCACACCTGGACTCTTGCTAACTATTGGGCATCGGTTAACTGGTAAACATAGAGCATTTACTCAAAAGAGCGGAGGACTGCGTACGGATTTTAAAAGTAAATTGAGTAACAGAAAACGCAAGCATATGTGGAAATATGTATCGTCAGAATAATTAAAGTAATTTCTATGGTTAACTTACCAATTTTTTCATTTGTGTTTTTGCTACTTTTCTTTGTCTCTGTAAGCGATTTGGAGACAATCCGACGAGTTTTAGCCTTTTTACGGGCCTATCAATATAAATAGTGAGAAGGACGGAGACTCCAGCCGCCATCGTTAGCCGATCGACTCAATGTTCTGCCTCATTTCTCCCTCAAAAACAAACGGATTTGAATTTTAACACTTCAGGGGAACGAGTGATAAACTGCCTTTTCGGGGAGCGGGAGACGAGAGCCATTTCCATCTGTGTTGTTTGCTGTGGCATCGAGCTAACCATAAATTAGTAAGTTACAGTAAAAACTCAAGTATTATATTATAATAACTTTATAGGGCAATGAGGCGCATTTTGCGGGCTAGGATACAAAAATCAGTGGGCTAAAAAACTATTTTAGCCCGCTGGCGATAAACACCGACGTGAAGACGGTAGTTTTTAAAAGATATTGCCTTTTATTCCTTTTGTAAATGTCCTATAAAGTTATTTTAATAGTAATAGAGTTGATGTTCTTGGGTGTAAATATATTTTTGGCCCTTCTCGTTTCGCTCCGGCCGCTAAAATGAGCCTGAGTTGGACCACGCAAACATCAACTCTATTTGTTATAGTGTCTAGCTAGATTTTCGAGTGATTTGTGTCGTAAAGAGGACATAACTCTGAGTAGAGTGCTCAAAACTTGCAAAACATGTATAGCTTATCATGAGTGTTTGGCTCTTTTTGGACATCACGACTGGTTTGGGACACTTTCGGTATTGAGGGCGGTTATTTCTCGTGCAATTTGTACTGGGAATCACATGATTTTGAGTGCAATTTGGAATAAATGAGAAGTAAATTTTTCAATGGTTAACAAAATTGCACGACCCCGTAGGGCGAGTGCAATTTGTGAGCATTGAAAAATTTACGAGTGGTCATTTATTCCAAACTGCGCGATAAAATCATGTGATTATTTGTTAATAATATACATACAAAAATTTCTGTCGCGTCATGGCCACTTTTGAAAGTTTTCACGAAGCATGAAAACAACCTCACGTTTTCCAGCTTTAGAAAAATTCTAAATTTTCTTCTTTCAGATAATTAATCTGTTAATATTAAAAAAAACTTTTTTAGGAGAATATTGTTTGTTCACATCAAAAAGTATTAAAAACTAGTTTCATTGAGTCCATCCACCAAGTTACCATACCAGCCAAAACTAATAAAAAAATATTTTCCAACATTTCTTCAGCCTCCAAATTTATCCACCATTTTATCTATTTAGTTTTCTTTTCTTTTCTTTTCTTTTCTTCTCTTTTTCTTTTTCTTTTTTTCTTTCTTTTTTCTTTCTTTTTTTTTTTTAATTTGGAGTGGAGTGCAAATGTTGAAATTCTTGAGTGCAAAACGTGAAATTGAATTTAATTGGCTAGTTACAAAAATTTAGAATATAAATTGAAGTGCTCTCAGCCAATCAGAATACAGAAATTTTTGTATGTATATTATTAGGAATGTAATTTTCACTCGTGTGTTTTTCAAAGAACTCAAAAAGCATGAGGCCTACGGGCTCGTGCTATTTTGAGCTCTTTGAAAAACACTTTCATGAAAATTAATTCCAAATTGCACTCGAAACCATATGATTACCTATATTTATTATAGTTGAGTCAACAATATCTTAATGTAGTTGTGGTTTTTGTTGTTGTTGTTGTTGTTTTTAATTTAATTCTTGGGTTTTCGTATTGTTTTGTTTTGTTTTTATCATATAAGCCGTGAGGGTATTTCCACTGCTGATATCCATAATATTAACCACTGATTTGAAAAGTCGTATAAATGCACATCGAGATGGATCATCGTAACTAATTCAGTTATTTCGAATTCCTTTTATTATTATTATTATTAATTGTTTCGCGCCGAACTACTGGTTGAACTTCAATTTTTAGTGTCTGGCCTCGCTAATCTCCTTTTTCACCGACCTATTTATTGAAATTGAAGTTTGTCTGGCTTCGTCACGAGTTCAACTAGAAATTTATCTTTAATTCTGAGGTCCTTCAGCTATTTTTTCGCCTTCGAAAACAAATATTATATCAAAATATTGTTTGACATATTCAAGAACTCGATATCATGATGCAGTTTGACTTTAGTTTGTCTGGCAGTTTGTAGAATCAATGTATCTTGCAAACGAACCAATCATAAAGTAGCCTATGGAAAATGGCGGGAAAATGACTAACATAAATTAAAACTACCGACAACGCTCCTCGACAACGGCAACAGCAAACAAAACGCAGTTGCATTGATTTATCACAGAATTAAACACAAATAATCCTCAGTTTACAAATCCATGAACAATATTTTTTTCAAACTCAAATTGTTTTTAAGTTCTTTGTTATTCAACAGTGAAAGCGAAGTTTATATCTTTTCATACATTGTTGCTTCTGATAATCCACGTCTGTCAAGGCCAGGCTACCTTTCAAGATAAACAAAGGAAAGAAAGTTAAAGTTATCTATTACTATAGGGTGGTTTGCAATCATTTCCAGGAGAATAGATAACACTAAGAGAACATGGCCGCCATGTTGGCTGATATAACGAGAGAATTCATTCAAAATCCGTTATAAAGTTCAACCAAGATGACTGCTATGACGTCACAACAGCAATTTAAAAACTAAAAATATCCAAAGTTATGAATAATTAATGAGGATGAAACAAAAACACAAAATTTGGCCAAATTTAGCTTTGATTTTCTCCTGGAAATTATCATGGTTTGAAAGGTAGATCAAACTTGAAACCGTGTTTCTATCCAAACACATCGAGTCGGTTAAAAAAACTCTGCTGTGCCTCGTTTTTTTCAAGCCACTTCTCGGTGTTTTGATATCGGATGAAACACTCTTTCCCGTGTTTGATCTATTACTTAAACTATTTTATAATCCGCATTCAATATGCTTTTGCTGTCGTTGAAATCATCTTGAATCATTCTCTTCAGTCAAGTGTATGCGGTAGGGCGGCAAAAATAAAACTCGCTGAAATGACGTGTGTTCTAAATGGGTTAATGTTGTAATTATTGCAGGTAAACCAGCAGATGATCTGTTATTAAAACATCAACATATGAAAAGTATTTAAAGTGCCCCTAACGTCTACCACCATATTTAAAAAATCCATTCTCCATAATGTTTCTGATAATATTGTTCATTTTTATTGGTTGTGCACCCACATATTTCCATATAATAAAGGATTAATTAAGGATTTAGAAATGCAAATGAGATGACGTCAACGGGGTGTTAATTATAAATACAAAAACAGGCTAAAGTAAATTACAGATGATGTTCTATGTTCTCAGTTGACTTTATAGGATTTTGACTATTTTTCACACAGCGCCTTCTGCAGATTAGAGATAACTTTCTAGAAAAACACCCAGATGACGTCACATAATTTAGATATCAAGATCTTCAAACCCTTGTAACTCAAAAAAGGGTCATTCATTACCAGCAAAAATAAAGTGTCCTATCACAAATTATAAAGAATGGATTTTCAGAAAATGGTACGAAGGCATAAGGGGCACTTAAAGATTTTACTTTCTCTTAATTTTTATCATGATAATGACATCTGTGAAAACTGTTGAGGCAATTGACATGAAACCGAGTTATGCAAAACTACATTAGATTCGAGAGATGTAGACCTCAATGGTTGTAGAGCTGCCAAACTGATTTAGAAGAAATCCTTCAACATATTATTTACTGGCTTGTGCATTAAAACATGTTTTGGACTTTTGTACATGTTTTGTATAGTGCCAGAAAAAAGCCGAACATTTGTTTTAAAAATAATCTTTGATCGCGAATAAGTGATTTTTGTTTTATTATAACTTTTCTTTCTTTCTTTCTTTCTTTCTTTCTTTCTTTCTTTCTTAAGTAAATAAAAATAAAAAGCTAGCGGACTGATTAAAAACAGCAGATGGTTTTTTGACTGTCAAACCTTAACGGACCATTAATAACATTTCAAACCCACTAAGTCAGATTGTAATAATAATTGATGTTCATTTGCCCTTCCTCTGTCTAACGACTTTTTTGTCTCACCGCTTTTATAAACATTGGATTTCTTGAACGCTTTGTTTTTCCTGTTCGTCATTGAAACGATTGTATCTTGATCGAGTGAGCAGCAGGAAAATCTCGAAGACGTAAAAAAGCACTTCTTATAAAGGTGAGTTTGGTTTAGCAGTAAACTGATTTCTTTTGGAGTTTTGAAGTTGAGTAAAAATGAAAAAGTCATCAGAAATGATGAGTGAAAACTCAACTTAAGATGACAGATCTGTTTAGTATAATTTCGTAATTTCGAAGATGAACATTAAAAATAGAAGTGTTGAGTAAAAAAAGGCTTGCTTGTTGGCAAGAGAGTTCGTGCTCCGAGATGGTACGGTATTGGTATTTCAAAAGAGAGGCTGGCTCTGCAGGTATTGAACTTGAAAAATCTTCATACGTCTTTTTTTAGCTTAATCCTCAACCTTAAAAATTTGGGGGGTTCAATTACATTTACTAGGAAAAAATACAAACCATACAAATACAATGCGCACTATTAAAAAGGAAAGGAAGAAGCTGGATGAAGAAGCTGGATGAAGAAGATGAAGAAGAAGAAGAAGAAGAAGAAGAAGAAGCAGAAGAAGAAGAAGCAGATGGAGGAGGAAGGAAAGAGTGAAGCAGTTATAGTAGAACAAGAAATAAGACTAAGAATTCGGCTTATATCAAAATTACATAAGATTTTGTCCATTGTTCTAGTTTAACGAGTATTTATTGCACGTTTTTGCACTTTGCTTCAACAAACAGAATAGATATGCTCGGAGAATGTACTTTTGTTTAGTTTTATTCATTCTATCCGATAAAACACTATGATAACAGTGCTGGTAGCCAGTCGCTAGCATTATTTTCTTTGTTGTTTATCTTATATAGACAGCAATTCTCCTTTGACAAGATAGACATATCCCGCGGGGTTTTCTTTATATCGTTGACCTCATAATTCATGTCAGGCTGGTTATCCTAAAGCAAGTGTTATGTAGAGGGGAAATAACCTTGTGGGGAGATATAACTAGGCAAAAGCATTCGCAACTCGATGAGAAATTGTATTTTGAACTTTTTAATTAACACACGGTAGCGACGATGTTTACTCAAATGCTCGATCAGTCATTTTCTGATCTCTTGCTTAGAGTCATTTTAGTAAGAAAAATTTGATTGACATTATGCCTTTTAACCATATGCCTGCTCCATGCACGACCCCCTACCCCACCCCACCCCCCCAAAAAAACTTTTAAATAAAGTACCGTCCGACTTATGACCACGCTGTTAAGACTACACTACAAGTCATTATTTGACGAACTGGCGGACTAAGATGATGATTTTTGGTCTTCATCTCAAACTAGAAAATTTAAACCAGCCTCTTGCAATGAAACACGCGCTCAGCAGGCCACAAATGACTCACAGCGGGGTGCTAATGCATTATCAGATGATTGGATGGATTTTAGCCAATCAGAGCTTGGCCTTGTTTATTGATATTAATGATAATAAAACGAATTTCTTCGGGAATATCACTTATTTTCTCTCTTGAAATGTCATTTGCGTCCCACGCTGCAGTCGGGCCGCAAATTACACTAGGCGGGCGCAAATAAAACATATTCCGTCCAAAACTTATTTTATTGACCTATTATTATTATTTTCTTCTCTTTTAATTTTTTTCGTCACCCTTTTCTTTTTCATCTCTTTTCACTTTCGTTTATATAGTTTCATCTTTCATTTCGATGAATGAAAATCCGCTTCAAAACGAAAAACTGAAATCGTGACTCGGTAACCATCAATTGAAACTCTAGCTTCCTACGTTTAGATAAATAACTTTTTAAAATTTAATAACAATAATAGTAATTGCCGTAATATTTATAATCAAGGATCTGTTCTTACTTTCTTTTTCCAGCTTCTTTGACATCATTGCCTCCAACAAATCATGACGTCTTTTTTCAATCTGTATTTCATAATCACGTGCTCAAGTTTGGCTGCACAAGGCGGGAAACCGGACCAGCGCCAGACGTTGTTGATTGGAGGGCTTTTTGGCATCGATACCAGTAGAGGGGGATGGAACTCTGCTGGTATCATACCCGCTGTCCAGATGGCAATAGAAGATATTAATAACAGCACTGAAATATTGAAAGATTATAAACTTAAACTCGTTATTAAAGATGCAAAGGTAATATCACAGGAAGCTGTTGCTGTCCTTGTTCATGTTGTTGTTGTCGCTGCTGTTAATTAATGCTGCTCCGTTACTATCAAGGAAATTCGAGGATAGTTCTAACGATAGGAAAGACTGTGCGCATGTTATGTTATGCATAACTTTTCACTTCAGTCTCGTTCCCAAAGCCTCTGTAATTTCTGATCAGAAACGCATCAAACGCAGACTCCGGGAATGCGATTGAAAGCGCCTTTATCACAACAGACCAAATAAATTATTGTTCTCTGACAATTTTTTTCTACCTTGAACAATTTCTTTCTAATTCCAGTGCAACATTGGAGAGTCTGTCAAAGCATTGGTGGAATACATATCAACAGGAGATCCCAAGATCATGTTGCTAGGTCCCGGATGTTCTAAGGCTGCCATGCCCGTTGCAGAGGCTGCACACTATTGGAACATCATACAGGTTTGTAAGAAGCTATTAGTGATACTGCACTGCAGTCCTATGTCGGTTTTATTTTGGTATTAACGAATCAAACTTGATCTTAAGTTTGTAATATGTTTGAAAACAATTGCAAGCATGTGAATCGAAATATGGCTGAGGCTATATGCAAAATTTTTGATTTAACATTTAAAAGTAAAATAATTCATACCAGTGGAATGGAGATATTTCTTAGAGTAAAGATTGAAAGTTTGAGAACAAGATGGTGAATAGGAAAGAAGTTATTGAATTTGAAATGCACGAAAACGACAAAACAAGTCTAGTCAGTCGTGACTGTCAAATCTAATACTGAACTCTGTATTTTCAATCCTTGATATCTTAAAAACAATACTTGCTATATGACATTCAAACTCTCCCAAAATACTATTTTTCACGTGCTCTTTCAGATAGCAGTGTAATTTTTTCTGAAATCATTTTGGGAAAGAGAATTAGCTGGCGTCATATTTTGATTCGATCGCTATGTCTATTTTTCTAATGTTCTTTTCAGATTGGGTTCGCTAGTGCCACTCCTCTCCTCTCCACAAAAACCATCTATCCTTTATACTTCAGAACAAATCCCTCAGAACATTTTTCTAACCTTGGTCGAGTTGCTATCGTCAAAAGATTCAAGTGGAAACGAGTAGCGATACTACAGATGAACAATGACGTCTTTACTGGCATCAGTAATTCTCTTGCTAATCTGCTAAAACAAAATAACATAAGCATTGTTACTTACGAGAGTTTTATTGATCACCCACGATTAGCTATTGAAAACCTGAAGGTAAATATCTATGATTTGTACGCGAGTTTTGACTGTGAAATCATCATTTGAATCACGTGGTGGTGATACCCTGCGAGCAGAGTCCCCTTTTACCTCCTCCACTCAGTGGAGGAGGTAAAAGGGGACTCTGCTCGCAGGGTAGTGGTGGTGAGTGTTTGTAGAGCGGCTTTCGTGCGAGTTTGAAACGATACGGCAAATGTGTTACCGCGTTTTAGCTGTACCACGCTTTACCGTAACCTTTACTATACTGTAGTGACGCACTGTGATTGGGCGATTCACACGGAACAATGGGAAGCTATTTGAGGGTTACGACACACCATACCATGCCGTGTACGTGATGTAAGTCAGTACCGTACGTTTCCCACTCATACGAAAAACGGCCTGATAACATAAAACAGGTTTTGCGGTGAACAATGTAAATCGTTAAGATGATGTTTTGTGCGCATGCGCAATATACAAGCCGTCTAGTGTGAGAGAACCAGTTCTGATTGAATTGTCGCGCAATACGTTTTTCGTTCTCATATTAGCAAAACTGAAAACAATGCCAGAGGTATTTACTAAGACTCCCAGCTTTTTTTTCTTTTTCTTGAAGGGAACATGAAATCAGCTATCCAGCTATACCAGAATGCTGGTATAGCTGGATAGCTGATTTGGCATATATTGTTTTCTTGCTTCTAGAAAAAAGACGCCCGGATTATTTTTGGGTTTTTCTACATTAAAGAATTATACATGGTATTCTGCGAGGTGAGTTCACATTATTTCTTGCAGTAAGATAGTTTCTTCTGTGCAGAACTCAGTATGCAGTCTCAGAGATCCAATAGACCTCTTTAGCTTCGTATGCAAATTGCCCATTTTAGACCACGCGACATTCTCTTGGGAATCGTTCTTTTATGATAAACGTGTTTAAATATTAATATACGAAAGAATCAACTACCAAGAGTGACATCACGTGGTCTGAAATGGGTAAACAAACAACGAAGGTAAAGAGGTCCATTGTCATTCATCTTGTGTGTTTTCTTTCACTACATGTTAAATCTTGCGGTTATACCAAAGTGGACGCACAGACACAAGCATGTATTTGAGGCGCTTCCATTCCATTTAATTTTCCCAAACTCTATCTTTGATTCTTCGTTTCTGTTCCTCTTAATCACTAAACATTATATTCTCATGTTTCCTTAAGGCTCTAAAACAAGGTCTGTACGGTGATAAGTATGTATGGATATTAGTGTCCGGGAGATACGAAGGGACATGGTGGAACGTGACAAGTCCACAGGGAGTCCAGTGCACGACAGAGCAGCTGCGTAAAGGCATGAGTAATGTCATTGGTACTGGAGAAATGAAACTCAGTCCGTCTAACAACCCAACTGTATCAGGCCAGGTATTCTTTTGTCATCCAACAATACGTCCGTGTTCTTGTGGAAATAATAGAATTCCACGGCTTGGGCGTAATGTTTTCCTATTTCAGATCACGTGTCATTCCCTTGGGTATTGTCTCTTTGTCTCTCGGAAACGCTTGAGAAGATGCATTAGTGTGGATTAGCCCCAAGCAAGGATTCGTATTCTGAAGGGAATGACACGTGTCTGAAATGGTAAAACATTACGCCCAAGCCGAAGAGGTCTATAACAACTAAAAAAACATTACATAGGTCTTTCAAGCAGCAGTCATATTCATTCATATGAAAATAAAAACCTTTGTTTATGCCAAGGCTAAACTCGTTCTGAAGTGCTTGAATGTGAGGCTTGCCAGGCAAAAGTGTATTGGTTCAGTCAACATGGTGGCCGTGTGAGAAAGATGGATTACCGCTGTTGTGATATTGAGCTTGTTACTTTATAATTAAATATTCTACCTAGCCTTTAAACACATTGTTTGGTACTTTAATCTTTAAATCTCAATATTATGGGATATCCAGGGGCCAAAGCCTTTGTTTGCCTCCTGGACATCCCGTAATATTGAGATTTAAACAATGAAAAATTAATATATTCAAGATGGACGCTGTATTAGTAAAAAGGTCTATTCCGTGTAGGTACAGCCATTCCATGAATGATAAAATTTGAACTTTGCTGTATGAAGAGCAGATGTGAATGCAGGCTTCAAAATCTATTCAAAACTATGAAAACTCAATTAGATTGTAGCTGCCTTCTTAACTGCAATGTAATTTGAATGTCTTTCTTTGCCAGAATCCATCCCGGCTTCATTCTCGTTATCTATTGCGCACAGAGAACTCAAGTTACGGTGTTAATCTGTTCGCTTCGTATGGATATGACGCCGCGTGGACATGCGCACTAACACTCAATGCCTCCATCCCAATCTTGAAGAAGATGAACATGACACTCAAAGACTTCAACTACACGAACTCAGCTATGAGAAGAGTATTTGTAGACATCCTTAAAAATACGTCATTCACGGGGATGACGGTGAGTATTGCTACCATGCCAACAATGACGTCAGAAAACAATTTTGGGTTTCTGAATGTTGACAGATTGTTTTTGTTATTTGTAGGGTAAAATTCGCTTTAACCAGAACTTTGATCGCATAACAAAACTGGAGATAACGCAGATACAAGGTAAATATAATTCATGTTGAAGCTAAATTTTTATTCAAAAGATTGGTTCAAATATCCTGTGTGAATCTCTTGTATGCATGCGGATTGATTGAATTTCTTATTGTTTTTTGCCCAAAGGTGACAGCCAAAGAAGAGTAGGGCTATACGACATGGAGGACAACTCGTACACAGACGATCCTGAAACACCATACCTCTGGACTGGTAATATTTCACATATCCCAGTTGAAAAAAGTTTGAAAAATTGAGTGACATAACCATACTGCTATATTGGTAGTGGTCACGTGACCGGCTGAACAAAATCAATAGGACACTGACAGCAGTTTTCGTATGTCTGTGAAAAACCCACCGTACGGACGTGCCGTGCCCTGACCGTGTTGATGCCGTGTTAAAGCATTTTCATTGGATGAACAGTGGTCTCGCATGCTGTGATTGGCTTATCAGATGTCCTAATTTCGCGCCATGGCAATGTCACGTGACATGACGTTTCATAGTCATGCAAAAACCACTGAAACCTTTTAGATATAGGATTGTCATGTGACCACACCAATAGACCATAATTCCTATCATTTCTTCACTGTAAGGTAACTATGTACCGGTAGATGGCCTCAGTATAACAAGAAAAGAACTTACCATTTCTCCCTGGCTGTTTTGGACCATCACTGTACTGTCCTTGATGGGCATCGCCTTTGCTTGTGTTGTTTTACTCTTCAATATTAAATATAAAGACGTCAGGTTAGTCGATTCAAGTTTTATGCAATACTGTGATTTAAAAACCACACAAGTCACCCAGATGGTTATGCAGACCTTTATTTGTTTAAAAGATACGTGGAATATATCAGTGGAGAAAAATTACGTCGTAAAAAGTGCTGATGGAGTTGTAGTGCACTAAATCGAAACTCAAAAATTGAGTATCCTGATAAATAGTCGTTTTTTGCGTTCCAAAATTACCGCTGTAATTTTTGCCAAATTTACAGAGAAATGTATGTCTGGGGGTATACGCCATTCAAAATACAGGGCATTCAAAATATCACACCAGAGAGAATTAAAATGCGTTCTTGTTGACCGTCTAAAAGTAACATTGGATTCATAGTAGAAAGTCGTGCTGACGTATCGCAAGCGGTTTTCGTGAACGAAACCACCTGCACGAGAGCAGGCAACACGAGCAAAATTAGACTTTTGCCAGTTGAAAACGACATTACGTCTTTCTTGTTGTAGAGTTTAAAGCGCTTGTCGTTGTTCGGCCGTGAGAACTGGGCCATACCCACCGTTTTCTTGTCAAAGAATTTAAAACACTACGTAACTTATGGTCGAAATCGTCCACTATCATTCGTGGATTAAAAAAAGTGGAAAACAACACCAAAAAAATTGGTGAGTCAAAAAAAAAAAAAAAAAAAAAGAAAAGAAAAAGAAAAAAAGCGACGTTCTCGGGATTCGAACCCGGGTCTGTCACAGTAATTTATTCAAAAAAAATCGGTGAACTCACTAACCATACCCCCGAGACATTCCCTTGAAAGCTGAGGCGCAGTATGGATTTCCGAACTTGACCGGCGATTAAGT
>WUAP02128099.1:0-14470 GCA_015163945.2 Stichodactyla helianthus | reverse complement strand
AGCAGTAGCAGTAGCAGTAGCAGTAGCAGTAGCAGTAGCAGTAGCAGTAGCAGTAGCAGTAGCAGCAGCAGCAGCAGTATCAGCAGCAGTAGCAGCAGCAGTAGCAGTAGCACCTCTTAGGTACAGTAGCAGGGCTATCACCGAGCACCAAGTTTAATATAAAAATGGCAACTCGCTTTTTTCCTTAGTATGACCCAGATTAGTACAATCACGTGTTCACCTCCAAACATCTCGTGGTCGCTGGCCATTTACATCTAATACGTCCAGTCAGCGTCACTTTAACCAATATATTTCCACGCACTACTAGCTAAACCCAGGCGGCCGTTCATAGTCATGCATAGTCCATTCAAATCCTTATGAAACATGTTCTTAATTTTCAAACGTAGAAACGTTTCAATGAGCGATAGAAGGCTAAGTAAACCGTACAATATCATCTTGCTTGTTCAAGCAAGAATGTGAAAACAGCTTGACAGAAATTTGACCTTTTTTGACCAAACAAGAAAGCACAAAGTGGAACGAACACTTAAAAGATAGCAACAAAACGACACATTCAGCTGAGATAAGAATTTTCTAAATTACAACTGACGAACTTGCGTCCCTCGCAGTAATTTTTCTTCGCGTTCGAGTTCTCCAAGTTTCATAAATTTTGTGAATGTTTGTTACATTTAAAGAAATTTTACCCATATTTATAGCACTTTAGCTATCCAGACGGCACGGAAGTTCAAAGGAGTCTGAATTGGGTTTTACCAGACCAGAGTGAGAGTATAATTCACTCAACACTTGAATTAAGAATTAGTAGCATAGAATAGCAGACAGGATATGGACGAAGAATAGGATGGACTTGAAAAGAAATCCAGCGCTCCTTAACTGCAGATAACAATATTCAATGTAATTTGTAATTAAAACAGTTTCAAAATACATAATTTAAACACTTGTTTTTTTCTCGAGGAAGGGTAGTGAATGCCTCAGGCGATAAAAGGATTCCAATTCAGACAAAAAATGGCTTATAAGGAAATAACCTTTCAATGGAATTATAAAATTATGCACGGAAAATAAAGTAACAGCAGAATATTAGGTCAAAGACGACGAACAATGGATATGTCAATAAAGCTGTAGCTGAATGATTCCATGCTTGAATGAAATAAGTCGTACATCAAATACGTCTTTTACCTTTGGTTCTAGTTGTGATAATTCTATGCAAAAATTGGTACAGCAATGCCTAGATTAATAAATGTTTAGAAGATCTATGAATAAAAACTGTTGATGAGTGTTTAGGTTTCGTGCGATCTAAGGTGTCACTAAATCCTTTAGTATAACTTAAATGCTTTTTGATTTAATTCGATAAAAAACAAACCTTGACAGAAGTGTCTTCTTAGGAGCCATTTAAGCGACGGTTGCACGGCGTAAAGCGAGATTCGATGTCCAGCACATGTCTCATGTTTTATTTGTTTTTATGATAACAAACTCTCTTAGAATGACAAAATTGGCAAAGGAAAACCCCTAGGAATGGGCTTCTGTTTATGTTATGTCAAAATCACCTCAAATTATCGATAATGGCTACAAAAAAACGTTGAAAACACAAGCGAAACGCGTCACTAAGGCCAGCAATTCATCTTCTTATGTCTTCTAATTTCGCTTAAGTATTTTTTATTTACGTTAGGAAAATAGTGAAAGTGATAATTTTGTACCCACCTACTTTCGACAAACTGTAATCTTTTCAGCAGTGCTGCAAGTTCAAAATCTTTGCTTTCCAATGGAGACCTTTTCAGCCTTGCATGTTTATGTCTTTGAAGGTCGACGACTTTTCCATGTAACTTCTTTCCTTCCTTCAAACTTGTGCTCAATATTAGTTCCTTTTCCAAACCACTTCTTCCTTCTAGCAGATCCTCCAAGTTTTTTATACGAAGCAGAGCATCATTAAGTCTTGAACTCATGTTCAAATACAACGAAAATTGAAGAGCCAAGTATGTTGAAACCAAAATAATCTGAAACAACTTCCACAGCCAAGACCTCATGTTGCACTGGTGAAACGCTTTATACCACAGCTTGTAGACACATCTGAGCGGTATTCCAGTAGAGTTTCAGTTCTCCACAGATAACTCTCTTCAAACACTAAGTGAGAAATTATATCGTCGTCCAAGTATGCGGTTAAATAACGTTCTGTCAAAGATATAGATGATATAAGTATCATCGTGTTTGTCACACATTTTAAGCATAGTAATGAAAGGAGCTTACTAGTTCCACGCATCATTGCCTACGTCATGAGCACAGGGTCACTAGATTGAGCACTTAATCAATTAGTAGTAAAAACAAACTCGTAATCGCGAATCAGTACAGGCGATAAAATATATTAAATACTAACCTTCCTCTTTTGAAAAAAAAAAGCAACAACAAAAAAAAAGTGGAAATCTTTGTGGCTTGTAAAGTGGAATTTACTCTATCTGAGAATCCCCTTTTTTTTTTTTCTTTTACAATAATGAAAGCTAAGTTACTGTTACCGATCAGTGATTATGTTGCAAATATAATTTCCAATTGCGCTAGTTTTATTGAGTAAATCGTTTCTGTCACGCTCGAAGAGTTTCAGTTTAGCTTCTCGTTAGAAAGAGAGAAAGAAGAGAGAAAGAACAAACGAACGAACGTGATGTAAATAGAATCTTAGATTTCATTACACATTTAGGGTCGATATCCGTGTGATAAAACCGTGAATAAAATCCATATCAGTGAAGTGATACGATATCACTTCACGGTAAACTATCCAATGATATTTTGAACAATAAAATTATTTTTCTGTGTTATTGTATCGACCCTAAATGTGAAAGAATTGTATTTATTCACTCGTTTTCCGTATCATATCGCTCACTCGCTCGCAGACTCGCTCGTTCGCGATATGACGGAAAACTTGTGAAAAAATGATATCAAGCTCTTAACATGTAATAATCCGGCTCTATATAGATATATCACGATCTTAACGCGAATGTCTCGTGTAGGTCGTTTACATTGGATGGTATACACCTTGTGATCAGCGTTGGGACTGTATGTATCATCTGTGTAAGCAATTGACCACGCGGTAGAGTGTAGACCCATCACGTCTGACAGTGGTGGAGATAATGCCAGTCTAAATATAACCTGCGCAGAATCAATAAAAACTCAAAAGAGCTGTTTTTGTTTTTCCAAAACTAGTTGAGGAATTGTTACAAAAGGTAAGGTCGTAAAGAGGGCGCACTAACAAGTAAACAGATGGTGTAACGATCACATCTGTTAGTGTTCCTGGGAATTATGCCTTAGCTATATCGGGATGTCATTCTATTATCTGCAACGCTGCGCACGCAATGATTTCAAAGACAAAATAACAGGGTTATTTCCTACAATGCAGGTATTGGAGTTGAACGAAGCCTATCAGATAGACAGTGAACAAAGACTGATCGAGTTGTTTCGCGCGTAGTGTTTTAAAAACTGAAAACAAATCGTTTGAAGTGTGTGTTTTCAATTTTCTTTATCGTCAGTTATGTAGGTCAATACCAGCTGACAGAAAGATCAGTGCCCAATTTTGGTCTAAAGACGAGCAAAGCAAACAAACTAAGTAGGAACTACGTAGGAAGGAAATGGTAAACGAATGGAAATATATATATAAAACTCAAAGACATTAGCTAAGCCATAGTGTCTATTTGGCTTAATTAGGAGTTAAATACAGCTCTCAAGTGGATATTAAAGACACTCTAGCATTTGCGTTTTGTTGGTTGGTTGATTGATTGGTGGGTTGGATGGATGGATGGGTGGGTTTATGGTTTGGTTGGTTGTCATCTCATTGCCACAGAGAGACAGAAAGCCATTGTAGTGCACGTCAATCGAAAAAGTCAAACAGAATAAAACTGTTTCAGATTAGGATGTCGGAGAACTTAAGCCGTAACTGAAAAATTGTGCGAGAAGATTAGGCTGTTGGTACAGCGGGTAGGACATCGTTGACCATCGCCCGTTTTTACCCCCACGATATCTTGCCTTATTTAAGATGACAAACTCTGTGCGGGACATCACTTTTATCTTTATAAAGGAAGTTGTTAAGCATAACCCTCTTGACAAATGACTCGGTCAACTTTGAGCCACAGGGCTGCGGGAACAACTTTGTGAGAGGTCCGGTTTTCAAAATCTGAAAAAAATATTAATTAAAAATAGTTGTTTCTAAAAGTAGTCTGGTTAACCGTACGAGTGGTTACGACCCTGAGGCAGTCGTTATTCGTTGATGTTGAACGCGACTGACGAGAAAATAAAAAAGCTTCCGAATTCGAACCAACAAACTGTGCTGCAGTTTCGTAGGAAAAAATATCTAAAACTGTCCCTTTACAGGAATCTGTTATATTCCGCTCTAAACCTCTTGTGTAACAATTTAAAGCTTCACGTCCTCGTCTGTCTTGCATTCTTGGTCTTGACTGGCGATTACGGAGGAAATTGGACCAAAAGTTTCCCAAAACTCGAGAATAAAATGAAAATATCTTGTGCAAATCCGATTGTTTGAAATAGTTGATATTACACGTATATCTAGGATTCTTTAGAATTGAATGTTTACTTTGAAAACAATGAAACCAATAAAAAATCACATCGTCATACCAACGTCAGCTGGTGATGCAATTAAAATAAAGGCCAGACATCAAAGAACTGTTATGAAGTACCAACACTAGAATATGGTTTTGATTGTAAGCAAATTATAATAAGGGTTATGAAATTGTTGCTGAGAAAATTACTTTGATGAATTACGAGAATTACGACTACATAATTTATTTCTCTGAACCAGTATATTTTCCGAAAATGCGGCATACTCTTACAGCACTTTCAAAAGCTAACAATGTCAAGTTTTTGTGCTGAAGTTAGTTTACAGTATAATTAGATTCTAAACTTGAAGGTCGTATCGCCAACATTTGCGCAATATCAGTTGCCAATCAACTGCCAACATACACATTATACCATACGGATTTAAGCGTAACAACACGGCCGCCATATTGTTTCTTGATACCGCCTCGTTTTCAAGAGCGCTGAATTGCATTCTGGGAAGGTCCTGTGAGAAAATATACATTATCTACTATCTTACATCTTCGTCGCAAATGTAACTGTATATTCATGAAGCAGGATTTTTATTACTGAACAGAAGTCTCTGTTACGATGAGTTTCATATTCCTACGGTTATTATTAAAGAACATAAATTCTTTTCAAGCCCTTTTCGCCTTACTTTTAAGAAAATCCAAAGAAACTAGATATTCCACACTTTTAATTGAATTTCTCTTAGAGCCGATATCCAGGACCTCTCGATCTTTGTCAGTGAACGTTCGGGGGAACATCAGTTCTGACTTTCGCGGCGCATGACAGGTAGGATATAGGTCCACATTGCCTGACGTCACCATGTTATCATAAATTCCGTGGTATACGGGTTATCAGATACAGCGTATGCCCGGTTTGATAATATAGTTTTGAATTAGAGTTAAATGATTAAATAAGGTAATAGATGGGCTGGCGTTACTTTGATTCACCTTCCAACCCGTTTCACGGGTTTTACGCCGTACAAGAGGGTAGCGGTAGGCGCGGTAGAGATCTCACGTGGTACATACAGTACAAGAAAGAGCCTTGTGGCGTTTATAACTACTGCATGTTGAAGAACCGCATCTGAATTCGGTCAAGTGAAGAAAAGCGTTTCCTTTAGGATTTTGTGTATTAGGTATTCCTTGGGCTTCTACGTCAACGCAAATAAACTCCGACTTCTCGTAGTCATGTTTCTGAGACATGAGATATCCATGGTACTGTCTGTCCCATCTTCTAGGACAGATGTTATGTGCGGGTACCATCAAGACAGCCGTTGCTCCATCCACTCTACAGACAGCGCACGGAACATCCTTGAAGTCTAACGAAGCAGTCATCTTTTTTCGTTCCTCTGGCGTAAGGGTTCGTAATATAGCCTCCGAATATTTATTAAATATATTCATAACTTTGCCATATTTGACCGGATAGAGGTGCGCGCTTTGATCTTCAGTTATATTGCCAGGGTTCGTATAGAATGCTCTGTCGGGCAAACATAAATAGTTGGATCCTCCGCCTTTGTTTTTATAATGCGCTGAGGCAACACGACCTGAAACCAAAAACATTAAGTTAATACTGATCTCGAAGGTATTAGAGCATCATGGTCGCGGCAAGGCACGCTTACGGCACGAAACACGCCGCGACTTTTTCAGTCATACAAAATCTGCTCTAAAAAGGATTTCGTATGAGTTTGCAAGAACGGTACTGACACTGTACTGTACACGGTGAGGTATGCAGTAACACTGAAATGGCTTCCCATAAGAATGGTTATCGTATGAGTTGGCAAGAACGGTACTGACACGATACTGTACACGGTGAGGTATGCAGTAACACTGAAATGGCTTCCCATTGTTTTCATGTGAATCATCCTAGTTACGGCTAGGGTTAAGTAAGTTATTGCTACTGTACGGCTATGATTCTGCCGCTTAGCGTTTCCACTCATACGAAGTCCGCTCTATACAGCGATTTCCACGATCTCCTCTATATTGTGCTATACAAATAAAGGACTTTAGTTTCGCATACTTAGACGTCTTTGGAAGCCGCATTAAACTGGCAAGAGCTAAGTGTTATCGTAGAGTAGTTTTCGTATGACTGAAACGTCACACACGTGGTACCATCACGGTCACGACAGGACACGCGGTAACATCACGGTCACGGCACGGCACGATCGTATACCCTTGCTTTTTAGTCATACGAAAACTGCTCCATTAACTTTTCAGCATGTTAAGGGGCATTACACTACGCGCTTTTTCCCAGCCCACGATTTTCTAAAGTGCGCACTACCATGATAAAGTAATGCGCATTTTTTGATAGACAAGATATTCATAACTCCCTTCTCCACATGACTTTGCCACCCACACCCCAACCGTTCTCATCAACCAAGTCCTCACAATAACGTCTCTTAAGGTGCTGTTACACTAGGTAATTTTCCTTGAAATATGTCCCTCAAAAATGTGTCTCTGAGTTTTACTTCTCGCAACGGTTGCGGGGAAAAAGAAAAGAAAAAGAAAAGAAAAAGAAAAGCGAGACACTTTTGGTATGTTACACTAGGCAATGTCTCGTGCAATTTGTGCAACAAAATTGCAAGACAAGTTGCGTAACAGCACCTTTAAGAAATCGCTTTCCATATCTCGTCTCTTAGCAACCAGCCCCTAGTAACCTCACTCCGTAGTAACAGTGTTCTTACCTGAGTAAACAAGAGATGTATGGGATTTGTTGCTGGTTCTACATTGAGTCGTTCCCCATCGTGTATATACAGCACTTCTTCGACTCATTTTTCTTTTGATTGTTGATTGTTTCCTTCTTTGTTCTGATTGGATGTTACTGCTACCGTTACGGCTGTTTTTCTTGCTGTTGCTGTCCTTTTGGTCATTTGTTCCAGATGCCTCTGGTTTGGGTTTTTTCCCATTTAAGATTTCTTTGAGGAATTTTTCTCCTACAAATATTAAGATGAAGAAATAAAAATAAAACTATAAGTTGAGTAAACTTCGGGTAGTGCCTGTCATTGTAGTCTGATGGTTAGATTCATTTATCTGATTGATACCAAGCAATAGAATACTCTCTGGTTGATAGCACATGACGGGCAGTGTTTGCCTGTCATTGTAGTCTGATCATGAGATTCATGAGATTATAAAGTTCATAAATCCATGGTAACGGTATCCATGGCAACAGTATATTTACCTACGGGGTATTTACCACAGGGTCTTCCTTTGAGGTCTGTGCTGTTGACAGAATATGCACACTGAACACTATAATTGTAAAAACGAAAGTTTATACAATAGAATGATATAATGCCAAAAGATTCTAGGGATATGAGAAAATAACATTCCCATTGCAATTCCATAAAAATGATCGTAATGACTATTGTTATTGTTTTTGCTGCTGTTGTTGTTGTTAGTATTACTGGTGGGTTGTTGCTGTTGTTGTTGGTGATGGTAGTGGTGGGTTGCTGCTGTTGTTGTTGTTGTTGGTGATGGTAGTGGTGAGTTGTTGCTGTTGTTGTTGTTGGTGGTGATGGTAGTGGTGAGTTGTTGCTGTTGTTGTTGGTGATGGTAGTGGTGAGTTGTTGCTGTTGTTGTTGGTGATGGTAGTGGTGAGTTGTTGTTGTTGGTGATGGTAGTGGTGAGTTGTTGCTGTTGTTGGTGATGGTAGTGGTGGGTTGTTGCTGTTGTTGTTGGTGATGGTAGTGGTGGGTTGTTGCTGTTGTTGTTGGTGATGGTGATGGTAGTGGTGGGTTGTTGTTGTTGTTGTTGGTGATGGTAGTGGTGAGTTGTTGCTGTTGTTGGTGATGGTAGTGGTGGTTTGCTGTTGTTGTTGTTTGATGTGATATTGTTTTTCAGATTTATAACTACGTTTTTCTTACAACGAAATTTCAAAAAGGATTTATCATTTTCCCACAGAGACAGCGCACAGTCTAGGATAACTAAATCGTTCATAAACGTCAATATATATTATGACTAGGACCAACATTGATATAAATATTGTATGTCATGACAAGCTTTATATGATAACAAGTATAATACAACTTATGCAGTAACACTGAAATGGCTTCCTCTATGATTAATAGAAGATCGTTTTAGGAATATTGCTATTTTATTCTCGCTGGGTAAGAGTTGATAGGAAGTGTAAAAAGACTTTAAACTTTTCATTATAAACATCAGATTAGGCTATTGAAACGTTTTATCGAATACCCGACCACACAAGCAGAGTTGAATATGTTGAATACAATATAAATGGCCCAAAAAATTGTTTCTACAAAAGCCAGACAATTACCACAACTCTGGTGACATTTTAGCGAGGAAAAAATGAAGTGAAGATGATTGGATTTCAAAGGAGGTGTTATTAAGTTCGGTATGGGACGTCTAGCATCATAGCGGGAAAAATATATGGAAGAGTCTTAGCAGCAGGTCATCGTCGATTCTGTCTAAAAGTGCACGAATCGAAGATGTACGAATCGAAGTGAAAAGAAAATAAAAAAAGAGGAATACTGAATGATAAAGGAAGAAAGAAAGATTAAAGGAAAAGAAATAAGAAAAAAGAGCATAAAATAGGCAAGACAAAAAAGGAAAGAAAGCAAATGGAAAGAAAAAAGGAAAAGAAAATGTTTGCTATGTGTTGTTTTATATTTAGTTGTTCAACAGCGGTATTCAATGCTTCTAATCCGCAAACCGACTGACAATATAAAAAACCCTTTTTTTAAAACAAGCCGGCCTCATTTTGGCTTGGCTTACAAACAGCTCGCACGAAAAAGAAACGTTGGTTCGTGGCACTCAAATGGCCTTCTACTGTGAACCAATCAGAGAGGGAGAAAAACCAATCATCCAATCATGACGCTTCAATACGGAAGCCATTTGAAAGTCAGTTAAGGAAAATAACTTTCGTTCAAACAAACTAGTTTAGTCGATATTCAAGAAAACCGAGTCAATATTTGGTCTATTTTAAAAACTATTAGTAGGTATAAAAACAGAAATAGACTGAGAATGAAACTGTGTAATAATTTAGAATTTGTGTGTACTCCTGAAGAAACTCATTACTTGATATAGCGATAAATATTACAATGATATAGCGGTAAAAAACTATGCAAACATATCAGTGAAATTCACCGATCCCGACAGTGCTTCAGTGACCACTCAAACAATGGGTAGTTTTCCCAATGGAATTCAGAATGTCCGACCAACAAACTTGGATTCATAAGAAATTGTAGTACTTTTCGATATTTTTCTTAATGTATCTTTAGACTGCATTCATTTAAAGACAGACATGTAAAAATTTCAGCAATCGGTGTCTTTCCTACGATGTATATTGAAAACAAACTTTAGCTTGTCCGACGTAGCAACAGTAACTAGGGAGGTAAAACAATGGATGCCGGATCGGTGAATTCCGTGAAGAAATACAAAAATACAAGACGGAAAGTATTTATGAATATTGATGCAAAGAAAGCCGGTATGAATTCTTTAATCATTAATCACAATCTAAAGAAAGGATTCATACGAAAACTATTTCGTTTAAAATTCTATGCAAGAGTTTGATCTAAAAACGATTAACAAACTTTTTTTTCATAATAGCTCACAGGTTTAAGACGAAGAATTTCTAATCTATGTACTGTTTTTAATCTTAAACGCAAAATTTATAAACATTTTCGAATCCCTGTAAAATATTTACTCATAAATGATAAAAATGATAACAATAATTCATAAATAGTTCATAATCGTCTCTGATGAGGTTTAAATCAAAACAAAAGGAAAAAAAGGGGGAAAAAATTTAAGTTAACAGGAAAGAATTCATGCTCTAAAAAGAGAGAAAGAGAGAAAGAAAGAAAAGAAAAAATCCTCTTAGATGAACATTTTTTGTAACGGCAATTAAGTTCAGTTTTTGTTGCATAATTTTTAGGAAAATAATTTTGTTAATGATTCTGATTTCCGTTTACAAGCATGTTTAGAATGTACAAATTGAAAGAACATCGAAATCACAGCATCTAATAGTGTCATTTATCACGCAGGACGAAAATGAGCAAAAAATAAGAGCAAAATCGTTACCTACCTGTGTTCTATAATGGCAAACTGGTCCTTAAATGTAGAAATTAAGAATCGTAATTGTCGAACTTCAAGGGAAAGGTCGTAGAACGAAGACCGTAGTTTACTATGGAGCGCGGCAAAGATTACAATCGTAACGGCCAGCGAAAAAACCGCAGCGGTTCGTAGCAACCATGGATTCTTAACGTTCCAACAGCTCGTCTCATCTCCGGTGAATTTCCGTTCAAATTTCCCGTAAACTTGTGGTCTTGGCTTGGGACCATGGTTCGATTCCAAGCCCGCCTTTGCGGTAGAGTTTTGGTAGTTGACTATGAGTTGAGTTTGATTCTGACCTGACATGTTCTTGTATGCATAATCGAATAGTCTCTTTACAGAGGCTTAAAGAAATTAGCCGATAAAGAAAAGCGAACACAAACCAAAAGAAAACGATAAGAGAAGCATTTATCTCTGAATCTCTTGAGCCACAAACTCAACAATCATTTAAAGACACGCCGGCAAATTAAGATATCGTCTAGTCTTGGTTTAGTATAAGGCAGGTGGCCGCCTTCCGTATCCCAACAATCTAAGTGTTTTGCCACACCTTGAGGCTTCCCTAAATCCCCCACGAACAATGAGATGGTAAAACACAGGACGAGGCACTAGAAAGAATGACCAAGACACATCAAGAATTTCTCCACAGTGCAAATCGCATTACTAGTAAGCGACACCTACGATATTTTAATATTCGAACGCCTCAAGAAACGCGCTTGAACTCACGAATCTAGGACAGTACTTGTAATTCTTGAAATCTAAAGCAGCACTTAAATGGGTTTACGGTTAGAGCACTTAAATGGCTTTAACTATCGATATATAGCTCTTGATTGATCAAACACTCTACCGATACTAACGGACAATTGACGTTACTTGAGAAGCTCCCACAGTCTTCAAGGTGGTGCTTAGAGTTACACTTTAATGGCTTTCTGTAGACACTTAAAATGGCTTGAGGGTATATTTTTTGATTGAAACGCTGAGGGAAGGCACGGTGTTTTCGCCTATTTTAATTTAGATTAGAGGTAAAATTGGTACTTTTGCGCAACTGAAAGTGTTTTGCTGTTGCCGTTGTTGTTGTCCAATAGATCTTTGAAATACTGACGAAGAAAAGAAAAAAAAAAAAAAAAAAAAAAAAAAGAAGAAAAAAAAAAAAAGAAAAGAAAAAAAAAGAAAAATTCCAAGATTTAAGTTCTCATTAAAATCTTTAAAACTCTGCACGTGTCTGCAGATGTGATTGACAATGATTAAAAACAATATTTCCAAAAAGTACTATTCCTAAAAAGGGATTAAGAAACCTTTTATACACTTAATAAAGTTGAAATAAAATCAGAATGAAAATCGCGCAAAGTAGAATGTAAGTAAATTGCAGAAGTAAACATTAAAATAGACAATTAACAAAATAGAATAGTTGTGAAGGAAGGAGCACGTTTATCCCTTTGGGTTGAAATCCTTCTTTTTGATACAAAAACTACTGACAATTTAATGTAGAATGGATTTTACGTGACGCTACCAAGGCTGCCAAGTTGGAGGATTTTGAACAAAAATTTCTCGTGGTTTGTGTTGTTATATGTCACTGTCAGCTTGATAATGGGTATCTCTCGTAGAGCAAGGTCATGTGAGTCCCAGTTTGGTATTCTGTGTAAAAGAAACATTACACCTTACTCTCAGCACTCGATGGATTGATGGATGGATGGATGGATGGAAAGATGAATAAATGGATGGATAAGTGGATGGATGGATGGATGGATAAATGGATGCATGCACGAGACGTAATATTCCTCCAAATACAAAGTGAGTCCTTATCCGCACACGTAGATCCCCTACTGGTTTATACAGGTCGCATGAAAATACTATGACCGATTTAAAATGAGTGAGTGACCACTTTATACAAGCTGTTCAAAAAAGGACTTTGCCTGTGGTCGATATGAGGTGACCGCTTTATACAGGTCAAACAAAATAGCCCGATTTACACATGGTGCGTGACCGCTTTGTTAACTCATATATCTATCTAAAGCGACTCTTTAATAACGGAGAAGGATCGACTCTGCATGAATAATTTTCGCTATGCTTTGAGTTATACTGTTAGTAAAATTGTTTACTTCGGGCCAACGCAATATTTCATACTAGCGAAACCAACGCAATCAGCGCATGCTTGAAAACAGAAAAAGAAAACCAGTTATACAATTAATCGTATTGTATGAATACTACACTAATGTCTTATTGCATCCCACACAATATCTCTCTGGGTAGGAATAGTAATTCGTATTTTAACAGCAATATCTTGGAAAATATCTTAGATTACGAAAACAGAAAAGACCAAACAGAAAATGAAAAGAAGAAAATATCAATATTTTAGTAAAGGCAAAATACTAAAGAAAAATACTAGAATGAAAGAATGAAAGAAAGAAAGAAAGAAAGAAAGAAAGAAAGAAAAATCAGAAAAAAGCACGTAAATTTGAAAATATTTTATTTCAACCCCAGCGGTTAACATAAAAACCGAAAGAAATCTCACATTAGCACAAGAAAAAGTTTAATTTCGTACATGATTTTTTGCTAGCGCTTCAATTCCAAAACAATTTGGGTGCAATTTATAAAAAAAACTACAATAAGTATACAATATTTTTTCTAATGGGTTTGAGGTAATCCTTTAAATAAATCATCCATGATTGAATATGAAATAATTTTGCGCATGTCTTTTAAGTCTAATTGATGTTCCTTTTTAACATTTTTTCTCCAAAAGATAATTATGTATAATTGCAAAATATTTTATTTGTTCGGTTCATGAAACATAATTTTTTGTCCAATTCTTCCATTTTTTGTAATACTTCCTTTAAATTCTACTTTTCCGACCTCATCTTTCCTAACCTTTAACTTGAAGCGGTTTTCTTATGAATACGAAGTGTGCTGACTTAAAGCACGTACCCGGTACAGTGAGAAGCAACACTGAAATGGCTTCCCATGGTTTTTCATCAGAGCGCGTAGTTACAGTTACGATAAAATGCAGTAACGCTACAGAATTGCTACGAATTTGCAGCAGTGTCTTCTCGATAAGACGAAATCCTCTCGCTTTCAAAGAGCACAGAAAATACAACTATTATGAAAATTTATATCCATAGATAGTAAAATCTCGGCATGGGAGACAAGGTAACACCACCATTAGTCGATCCAGCTGTCTGATGATCGTAATGATTACAGGAACGAAACCAAAATCACGCTAATTAAACCTGTTTTCCCTTGCCTTGAATTTAGATAAACCAGATATCAACGACATGTTGTTTAAGATTTCTTTGATTTCTTTGATATAAGCGCAGGTGTTGAGTTCACTAACCTACTATTAATATCATTGGTTTTTTAGGCGGCTTTCCTTTTCATTAAAAGGTAGTTTGTCAAGCAAATCGATAATGTTACGTCAATCGATAATGTTAAGTCAATTTTTTCGATTAATCTTCGGAGCTCGCTCTGACATTAGTCGAAAAATTCGTACCTCAAAATACATCGTAAATATGAAGAGATAATGTGAAAATGACTGAAAAGTCGACACATATTTACAAATCTATCCTGTTGTTTCTTCGTCTATTCAACTAAATTATATAATATATAGTTCTAATCCCGTATTCATTTTAGTCTGATTTAAACCAAACACTCATCTCCTACGATCTAAGTTTTAAAGGCTGTAACGTTGCAAGAGAGCAACTTTAAGTCTATTTTTATATTCCTTTGATATACGAGTTCTAACTGCTGCATGATTCTTTAACAGATTGTAACCGCCATCCGATTAGCTCAGTTGGTAGAGCATCGGTCTCTCGTGCGGGAGGTCGAGGGTTCAAGCCCCGGCCGGACCAACACTC
>WUAP02128088.1:0-14470 GCA_015163945.2 Stichodactyla helianthus | reverse complement strand
TTCCCTACAGTACCAGGCTCAACACAGCAACACAAGCACCCAGGGCACGAGTTCACCCTGATCACAGGGTCTAGTTTACTCTTAATTATCCTGTACATTGGTGCTTTTATCTGTATAGATCCCTTAAAAGTTCTTTACTATCAAGATCCATCCTTTCCTCTCATATAACCTTTCTCTTCCTTTTCTGTTTTCCTTTTGATCTTTCATACACATATCCCATTCCATCCCAACTCTTCTCATACCTTCAGTTTGCTATGTTCTTTATTCTAATCATTCATCCTGTGTTTTAATATCTAGAAACCAAATACTGTTGGGGATAATGCCATGAACTCACCTTTGATTGGATTTGGAGAAATATTACTGGTAATGTAATGTCTTTCCTTGGTATTTGGGCAACCATATTTGTCCTAGGGACTTATCATTAATTAGGGGGAGGGGGGGGGGTGCATTTCATTCTATCTTACTATGATGATTTTGTTTTCACCCCATCCATTCAAGATGCTAGAAATTATCAAGCTCTTCTATTGATGAATGCCAAAAAATGTGCGCCCACCCCTTAATTATAAGCCCTTTTTTCCAGAGATTTTTTAAATTGAAATTAAAATTTTGATTCATATAGTTTCTTATCCTCAGTTCTGAGCTGCATATTTTTAGACCTCATAGTTTCTCATTATTTAAGGTCAAAGAGGAATTCACGTCCATAGATAAATAGAGCAGATTTCGTATGACTGTGAAAAGCTCGCGGCACAATCAGTGCGATTCTTTCTAGAATTTTAACGTGCCTTGCCGTGCCTTAACCGTGTTACGACTGTGTTCGTGCCGCGAGCTTACGAAATCTGCCCTAAAACCTATGGTCACGTTTCGGTTTTATAAGAAAAATCTAAAAGTAACGTAATTTGTGTTCCAGCTGGTGTCTCTTACATGTGATGGCTTAACGGGTGCAATACAGGATCGTATGAGGGCTGACTATCATGTACAATCACACCACATGATGTTTAATATGAACCTTTGGTCCATCGGAATACTTGGTTTTAGTAAGTGTAATTATTTACGCACTATTCAGGGTTTATGTGAAAATTTTAAAATGGTGAAGATAAGAGGCGAAAGAAAAACTAAAGAAGAACAAAGAGAAAGAAAGAAAATGGAAAAGATGACTAGGAAAATGGCAGAAGAAAGAAATACACAAACGTCCAAGAGAAAGCTGAAAGCACTGAAAACAAATGTTTAAACATCAGTCATGGGGAAAAAAAAGAGAAAACATGCTTAGGAATAAATGAAACATAAGTTTTATATGGGATTTTTGATGTAATGCAATCTTTGGTAGTTTATTTGCTATTACACGATATAATACGGTACCAAGTGGGTCTTTGTTTAGCTCCATGGCCATTTTTCTGGCAGTCTGGAAGAAAGGAGTTAAAAAGAAGACACACGGATAACACGTATGGATATAAATGAGATATTTAATCAACTTTGTTTGTTCGTAGGCATAGTAACAACAGGCGAGCTGTTTCAGTTTATATCGTTCTGTGAAAGATACCCACACGTCTTGTATTATATGCTTGCGTTCAGCCTAACAAGTGCAATAGGACAGGTAAGCCTTGAAATTTGAACCATTTTAGAAAGCATGGTCACCACTATAGAGTAGCTTCCGGGTCCGAAAGGAAAATCCATATTTGTCAAGACATTTCTTCGGCACTGGTTCTGGTTTTCTTAAATGTTTCAGCTAGTTTGCTTTGTCTTAGCCGATTCTGAGATTCATTTGACCCGGATTACCTCACAACGTACTTTCTAAGATTATAGGCCATTTGCAGCCAACAGTCACGTGATTATTTTATCACTTACACAACGTTCCCAGGAGAAGGCTTGGGCATAATGGGACTGCTGTTCTCTTGAGATGATAGTATTAGAGAACAAAATTAGTTAATCTATATAAAATAATCTTTATCCTAACTCTACCAATCTCGTGTATTTCTCATTAATAAATTAAATCCAATTTTCTCTCTCTTGAAATAATGAAACGGAGACACTTAATAATTTTAAAGGGCCTATTCACATGGGAGAGCTTGATAGTGTCCGAAGTTTATTCGTGCACAGTTTTATATTATAGCATGACGATTATAGCATGTTCAGTTATTTTTGTCCTGTGCTTGCTTATAGTTTTTTGTTGTTGTTTTTGTTGTTGTTGTTTTTTTTTTTTGCCCTCAAACATCAATTCTTCTAAATTCACATTTGTTCAAGAAACGTGGCCCGCAACCCAAATTTGTAGGCGCAGAGATTTTAGTTCGTGTTACCCTTCAAGCCTATTTATATGTGTATTTTTTAACGCAATTATAGTCGTTACATCGGAAACTGAAAGTCCAGTCCTTCTTTAAATTATTAGAATTTGTCTCTCTGGTCTCTGTTCTTTTTTGTCTCTTTCAAAGTCAAAATAGAAAAACATTAATGCAAATTAACTTGTTTTTGTAGACTTGAATTTTGCATATCTATCTATTCTTCCCCTGAAGAGGAACAGTAAACCCGTTCGAAACGTCGGGACAATTTTAGTTTTCGAATTTTATTTTTTAACCAGAGAGACAAATTCTAATAATTTCATGGAACCTGGTTGCTCCTCAACAAGTATTTCTAGTCTTTCTTTGTTCCAAAAGGTTATCAGTGGAGAACTCTACATTAGTTTCCACCTGTACTTTAAAATGCACTCGTTTTTTTCACGTTGTCAATAGAGGAAATCCTCTTGGGTGTAATGTTTTCCCATTTCAGACGACGTGTCATTCCGTTGAGAATACGATTCTTTGTTTCAGGCTCATCTATATTAACATGTTTTTTTATGCGTTCCGGAGAAACAAAGAGATAAAACCTAAGGGAATGACACATGATCTGAAATGGGAAAACATTACGCCCAATTACGCCCAAGTAAAGTCGTTGCATCAGAAAGTGTAAGTCCAGTCCTTCTTTGCTCCTTTGTCAGAGGGAGTTTCAGCTTTCCCGGAATCCTGTTCTTTCGGTGACGCAGACTCGATATCATTGATGTGTAGAAGGTGGATTTCATTAGCAGTGTTGATTTCATGGAATCCGTGACCTTCGAACGCAATCTCGTATCTTGGTGCAGGAATTTTGGGCAACGGAACGCGAGGTTCGCGACAGAATATGCGTAGAATTGTATTCTTAAACTCGCGAATTCTGAGTGTGTAGATAAGAACGTTGACCAAAGAATTACTGTAGTGAAGCAGTTTGCTGCAGTAAACTGCTTGTAGGTGGTAACAGGAAGGGCAATAGAAGACAACGATGCTGATGATGTAAAATGGCAGCCAACAGAAGAAAAACGCGCAAGTCACTATGATCAGTGTTTTGGCGAGTCTGCCCTCGTGGAGTGTTCGAGACTTGTGCAGGGAGTGGTTCGGTGCATTAACTCGACACCAGATTGCTATATAGGCCGCTGTTATCAAAGTTAGTGAAAAAAATATAAAAGTCATCATTAAGTAGGAAAATATGGCCAGTAGATCGCGGTCATCTTTATGACCACTGAAAAAACGGATCGAGGCCAGCCAACTGGAAATCATCCATGTGCAGCCAATCAGGATGAAGTAGACTCGTCGTTTGAGAAGTCGATGTTTATGAGGGGAGTAGACGGAGAAGGCTCTTTCCATTGCCACCAAAACCAAAGCAAATATCGAAGCAAAGCTCGTAAAAATGTCTATGGCGTAGTAAACATTGTGTAACGTCGAGGTGCGTTTCTCCAGAAATGCGAAGATGTCATATACGTACATTGGGATAGAAAATGAGCCCACGAGCAAGTCGGCCAGCGCCAAGCTCACCAGAAAGTAATTAGTGCGCGTGCGCAGGAGTTTTTTGTTCACAGCAAAGGCGGTGATGATGAGGGAGTTCCCGCTGACCACAGCAACTGCCACCCCACCAAATACTGTAGCCCAGGCGAAAAGACCTGAATAGGCATCTGTCTGACTTGATGTCCTTGCTGTTGTATTGTTCATATTAGCTTGCTATCTGCAATGAAAAAATACAGTAAATATACCGACGTATTTAACGGAAAAATTCCTTGTGTGACGTCTTAAATTGGTGGAGGTTTTCGATCAGAGACGCTTGATTTAGAGGCCATTAGTACTTTTGTCAGTGCGGCTGTCAAATGTCCCCCTCTCCAAATAAAGTCATTCTAAATGTTTTCTTTAATTATCGCTGTGTAATTACTGTCATTAATATTGTTTGTGTATTGTTATAAACAACGAATCTGGCCTATTACCCTGTCTCAGTACAGTAATGTTTTTGAAAATTATCCCGAACAAGAGATCCGTCGGTTATACCTTTTCAGTGTTATCCAAAAGATGAAGCAGAAATTCCCAAACCTTGTGTTAATTGTACACTCATTTGTAAATAACAGTAAACAACCTGCTCAAAGGGAGTATTTTTTCATCAGTCGGTGAATTTTCCGGCGAAGTCACAAGCCGATTCCCGGCATGCAGAGAAACAACAAATGTATCACTGTAATGCGATATAAAATTTTCCCTTTGACTTGACTATACCAAAGTAAATTTAAATTAGGTCAGAAATATTTTCGAGGTATTTTGATGTGTAATTGTCAGTCAGTATTGCTTTTAAATAGAATGATGCTTTCTGACTGATAATCCCGTTGTATAGAGGAGAAAGAAGAAAGGAAGAGAGAGAGAAAGAAAGAAAGAGAGAGAAAGAAAGAAAGAAAAGAAAAGAAAAGAAATAGGAAGGCTCTTGGCGCCGCATTAATTAGGATTCCTCTCTTTTTATCTTAATGGTTCAGTATGGCATGACATGCCATTATAGCGGTGCAATATGAAATGACCACTTCAACTAAAAAAATGTCAGCGCTGAAAATCGGAAGTTTTCAAAGTGAAAGCATTAAGTTTTTCTTTATCGATAAACTGACGGAGAATTATAAGACATTGGATATTTCGCTTTTTCAATCGCTGTATCATAGACAACTGTGTTTTCTTTGAGTCGGAAGAAGCGGTTAACCGATATTGTCAATTAATTCTTGCCTGTTTTTGAATATGGTTTGCTATATAAGTCCAGATTAAAGCGAATCTAACATTCTTGTCATAGTTGACTGTATATATCGACACATATATATCACCATATCCGTCTATCCAAACGCTCCGTACCTACGTTTGACTCCTATTTACGACTGTTTCGATGCTCAGTAAAATACTCGTAATTGCCCTATTTTCATTATGACGTCACATCAAAACAATCTAATGTTTAATGCTAAGGATAATGGTTGTGGTAGGGATACAAAACAGTAACAACACAAAGAAAATCGATATTAAATGCGTTTTGTAGGCCGTAGAAAAGCGGTAGCAGCTACCAAATACAGTAAATATCGTGTATTAAACATCAGTACATCTTGTATTCGGAAGGCAGACAACTTGAGAGAGAACTTTTCTTAGCAAAGCGAATTTCGTGCAAATTTCTATTGCTGTGCACGATTCTGTCCCCCTCATAAACTGACAAGCACAATTCATCGCTATAAATCAGCCTGTAAACATCATCTTTATTCTTTTGTATCAATCAGGAAAGGCGACTAATTTGCGCGCCTTTTGGCTTTATTTATCAAAACGACCCTCCGCCGGGCCTGGTGCGACGAAACTAATACTGCTTACTTCATGAGGTCGACATTAGCAATTATTAGTATGACCACTGGTATTTTAAGACTATCAATAACAAGCGGCCACATATAATGCCTGTATGTGGTAGCTATGGTTCATATTGCGTCCTTGAAAGATGCCATAAAGAAAGCAAAACAGTACAGTTATGACATTAACCTGGGAGGTGTCAGTAAGAGAGTGTTGTAATATTACACTTTTTTTAGTTCTCAATCTTTGTTTGTGGTTTTTCTGCTGCGTTTCGTAAGTGTGTAGGAGCAAAGTTTGAATCATCACTTGACTAGGATAATATGAAAGGACAAAACACTAATTTCCCTTGATTATACACACTTTTAAAGATTGTGTATATAAAAACAAAAAAGTAAATGAATAAATAAAAAAATAAATAAAAAAAATAGCGACGGAATAATAGCAACCGCAATGAAACAAATTCACAAATTCGAAAAATCGGTCATTTCAGTCGGTTTTGCATCTTTCAGGGGTATATAATTTGTAGGTGGATACAAGAGGTGCTGTGAGAACTAAATCAGCTTTTTATCTGCGTTTTGAGATAAGAAAGAGTGTTGTTTTGACTGAGGACGGAAAAGGCTTTAATGAAGGTACATCTGGTAGTCCATAACTAATGTATGCGAGTTGTGTTGTGTTTAGAGTAGAGTCGTAAAAGTTCAAAATGTAAATAGAAATCTTTTGAATATTGCGTTTAAAAGTTTACAAGAGCGAGCGTCAGTCTCAGGCTTACCTTGACAAAGATCAAGCCAAGCGAAACTCTTGAAGGCTCTCTTGAAGATTTTGATTGGAAATAGAAGCATACAAAAGAGCTGTTGATTGAGAGAATAATATAAAAGAAATAAGAAATGAGAAGAAAATCAAAGCAAACTAACTCACTCCGAAGAAAAGAATTTGTCTTTAGAGATAGTAATACGCCTCGCCTTTAACGAGAATAACATTGTTTCTGATTTTGCCTTACACAGAAAATTTGTACAAATGGGAAAATTCAAGAAAATCTTTGTTTTTTCTTGGGTATACCGTATTTTACATACAAGTAGTAACTACTATTTTTGATTGGACGAATTGAAGATAAAGAATGGGAAGCCAGTCTGGTGTTACAATGGCGTGTCTCGTACGTGCAGTAAGTCAGCACCAACAAGAAGTTTCCCACTTAAGCGGCGCTTACACGAACAATTTTTCCTTGACAAGTTTTCCTTGACAAGGAAAAATTGCTCGTGTAGATGGAGTAAAATGAACAATTTTTCCTTGACAAGGAAAAGCTGGCATGCTGGCTTTTTCTTGACAAGGAAAAATTGTCAAGGATGAAATTAATTGCTCGTGTAGACGGATAACAAGGAAACTGTGTCAAGGAAAACTTGTTCATCATCTGCACGAGCAAGGAAATCTTTTCAATAAAAAATTGTCAAGGAAAACTTGCTGATCGTCTACACGAGCAATAAAAATTGTCAAGGATACTTGTCAAGGAAAACTTGCTTGTGTAAACGCCGCTTTATAAAAACCGCTCAAGCAAAAAGAAAAAAAACCCGTAATACTAAAAGGAAACCGATTGTAAAGAATAAGAAAAACAAAAACTAAAATCTTGCTAAGGATACTCTGTAATACCTTGTTTTGCTTAATGTTCTTAACCTCGCCTTTCTACTGATCCTCTTGTAGTGCCGTGTACAAGTCAATCGCGCATGCGCACTGCGCACTCGTTTAAAGTGTTAGTATATATTTTCGCGTGATTTTGATTACCTTGCCCGTGCTATTTTATTCTCGTGTTTCAGCTTTTAGGACTTAAATCGCTCAGCAATTAATCACAAAACTGTTTTGTTTCCGTTCCTTAGTTCGTGAGCTTGTCATGCTTAGCCAGAAACTTGACGAGCTTGATGAAGTTTAGCGTGAAGGGACCGTGCGTGCCTGACAGTTTTAGTGCTAATGTACTTCTAATGTTACTCCATCGTTGATGTCCAACCTTAACTAATCACGAATAGCGTGGGAATTAAGCACATTATATTCCTGTCCTTTCACTTTTCTGCTTCCTAGTCTTTTTTGATCTTGTTTTTGTTGAAATCTTGTATGATTGATAGTGAAGTGTATCGTGAAAAGGTTTCCTCTTAATCCAAGATTACTTTGTTTTATGCCTTTAAGTGGTTTATGGAATTGAAGGAAAAAAGGGAAGAAAGAAAAAATGTTTTCAGGCCGCAACATATTTGTCCTGGGTTTTGGGGTAAATTATTCAACTCTATCTTCTGTTCCATTCCATCTCTCCCTCCAAGAATTCTTTTAGTTGTTTTTCCCCAAAAGTCTGTGATATCTAAGCAACGATCAGTCAAAAGTTATTAGTGACGCAACGCCTGTGGATTTAATTCGCTAGCTTATTCAATTGGTTATTGAGGATTAAGACTTTATTTTGTTTTTAACGATAAATATTTGATTTTAAAATGCTATAGTGCTCCTTTCTGATCTAAGTTTTGATGTTGTCTCATTCTCATCTTCAGCGTTCAACCTTGCATGATATCGTCTTAGTAATATTTATACTTTGTAAAAACAATATTACACCGTCAGGGGAACAATATATACTATAGAAATTTCTTTCAAATAAACTAGCTTCAGCTCTAAGGTTACTAACTCTCTTATTTGGTATGCCGATTTTCAGACTTCAGAATCAGTGTGTGTTGTTCCTCAAACAGAATCATTTAAACAGCTATCCAAGACACTGACCTTTTTGTTTGTAATATGTTGCTTACAAATGCAGATAGTGCGTTATGTATCCAGCAGGTCTCGTGCAAAAATCTTTTGAAAAATACTTTTTGACAGTCAATTCATAGGCAGAGGCCCATTCCATTAGCGCGTCCACTGTGTATGCAAACATATCCCTGTTTTGCTTCCTGAATCTTTTGTTGCCAATCACAGCGAAGTCAACATTATTAGTTCGAAACGCGAATGACAGATATTATTGCTGCAACGAGTTATATTAAGTATGGAAGACGAAAAAAAAAATTTTTTTTCGTTACCTAGAACTGATTTTGATTATTAGATGATCTTTTATGATGAAGTTGACAGTTTCGATGAATTAACCGATTTCATATTCTCTAAAACAACACAAATATCTACCTTTTTGAAATCTTCCACTCAACTGAGGCTTAAGTTTTAGCTAATCTTTCATTCTCTGTCATATTGTTTGGTGTGAAGCGGTTTTTCATTTCTTGAAATGCAGTCCGACGTTTACAAAATCTGACGTGTTGTCAACGAAATAGTGTAGGTTAAAGAAATGTAATTAAACTTTGGAGTTAGTCCAGGACGACTTAATGCCAAATTTGCAAATATGCTTAGTTCTTAGGAAGATAGATATCTGGATTTTTTTGGCGTGATGGATTATTCCAACTGTCGTGTCGTTTTGTTTTCAACTTTACCATCTTCGCTTCCTTTGTTTTCATAATGCAATCAGTTTAACCTAACTTCTTTATTGCTAATGCTAATCCTTTATTGCTAGAACAGTTGCTATTGAACCTGAATTAAAAATAGAACTGGAGGAACCACTATATGTTCTTTCGCGTTTTAGTTTCCCTTTTACCATCCAAACAAACGAAAATCTTTCAGTCATCTAATCCCAGTGGTCCGACGTACCTACCTCTCAGTAACATACTGCATACATCATGACCGCATGACATGCAATCCATCAACTTTGTCGGCACTCTTACGTTACCATTATAGTTTGAGTTATTTGACGAAGGAAATTTTAGTGTATTTTATCTTGATTCAGTTGAATGCTTCAATCGATGCGATGCTGTGTACTAGCACCACCTGCCTTTTTTGCCCGTTTTGTTTTTCCGCTCTCTCGGTCTCTGTCTTTTTCCCTTTGGTTTCTCTTAACTCGGCCCTTAGCGATTTGATAGTGACAATATCATTCGGTTTTTCTAAAAACAATTCTCTTTATAGCTGACTTATAAATTTTCATATCACAATGCACTGAAACTTCAGCATGTTCATGATAATGACTGTAAAACAAGTGGTCTTAAATGGAAGCTTAGAGTTTTTTTTTGTTGTTGTTGTTGTTGTTGTTACGGCTGATGCTAAAGGTAGCTCTTTTAGATATTTTAAAAACGTATTTGTAGCCATTTAAGTATTCTTATCTTTGGCTATTCCAAATGGAATGAAAATCTCGAATTTTTTTCAATTTCCTCACAGCTCATCTGATTTCTACAATATAGCTTACTATAACCGTTGCTTCATGTCGGCCTACCTAGCTAAGAATAGAAGCCTAGAAAACCTTTTTGCGCGTTGACGATAAAGTACAAGATAGCGAAGAGTGGCAGTCTTCTTAGAGAACGGCGTGGCTGCAGGCGGTTTAAGTGCACGAAAATCTCCACCTACAGTACTTACCAAGTACTAGACACAAGTCCCAAGACCAAAGGTAGCCCATGATCACAAGAACCTAGCTTGATGAAGTCAGTTGTACAGTAAATAAACCACTTTTCATCATACCTCGAAGTGAAGGCGATATAGAGGGAAGGCGTTTTATAGCCAGCCTTGCTAAAGACGGACGTGATGTTGCTTGCGAAATGCCCTTTTGCGTTAGTACCGTTGGATACTGTACGTGTGTTTTCGTGTTGATTAACGATGTTTTGTCTACGTACGTGTGGTTGGCGTAAGGTAAATAAAATAATTCCTTTTTTATGAACGCTGGTAGACTCCAGGGAACTAACACTAATACGAAATTGTGCAAAGACATCACAACGTAATTGTATGTATTTATTATAGATATTATTGGTTTTTGTTCATTGACAAGGGCGCGGTAACTAAGCATTGTGGTACGTGGGTCGTGGATAAGAGATATCCTAGAATAGATCAAAGCGAAAGGTAGAACCATGAGTTAGCAGTGATTGTGTCTCATTGAATGAGACACAAAAACTATTCTGTTACCCCACCTTTCTGGGAATATCAGATACAGATATATTTTTCCTTGGATTTGTGAATGTCAAAGGGGATAGTCGAGTGGATGGATAGATGCTAGGCCCGGTCCAGCTTTTTATAAAGTACTCGTGTTTTGTATAATCTTGCTTATCATTTAGCTTTAATCACAAGGGGTATAGCCAAGTTGTTTGCTAATTGGTCTCTAAAAAGATCTTTACGGCTTATCTGGCTGATAACGTGTTCAGTATACTCCCACCTTCGCCGGTTTAATGTTCAAACTTTCTCACAAATATCTGATTAGGAATCAAGTGACATAGAATATTTTATGATGATGATGCATCTTATTTTTCTCTTTGTGCTTCTCTAACTTCAATTTTTCTGCGTGGAGTGTTTTTCTTAGATATAATAGGCGTTACTAACGACAGATGACGGCGCTCTAAAGTTCAAATAACGGGATCTAGAAATACAAATACGGGGCCTATTATATATTATGCATCCATCTTGGCTGACATCCCAGGCGTCAGATAGATCGACAACACTTTTTAACGGATTCATTTTTTGAACAGAAGTAACTAAAAAAAAACCCAGTAATTTTCAATAAAAGCCAAAGCATTGAATGAGTTCACAGTGTGTGGTTGAAGATTGAATTATTATATTTCCTGATTAAATTTCTACGCTGTTTTATTTGGTTCATTGGTTCATACATAGACAGATGGCGCGGCAATCCTGATTCGTGTTTGCTGGACCAGTCATAAAATCTTGCTCCTCTTAGCTCTATTCCCACGTTGAATAATCACCGCCTTCCCTTCCCTTTTTTTATTTTCTATTTTTTATTTCTTATTTTTTTCTCTCCTCCAATTCTTAGCAGTAATTAATAGTTTAACTTTCTCTGAAGTCTACTTTACATCGCTACCGACATATTACGCCTTATGTTGACCGCCTTTGTCGCCTCACTAACACTGTATTGTCCAGTTGAGTGTCGCCTAATAACATTTTAATGTGTTTAACTTTTACCAAAAATTTGCTGACATTCTAATGTCGCCCCGAGTCTCCCACTGCCCTTCCAAGAGTCCTCCACGGTCATTGACACAAAAGCCGAGCTTGTGTTCCCTGTGGTCTCATTTAGGTGACATTGGCCCACTGTGTAAATTCAAGATGTTGATTAAAACTAATCCTTAGCACAGTCTGGTCTTACTCTTTCTATCTAAATGAATTTATTTGATCATACACCGACTATTTTATTCAGTGATTTTTATTTGACTTGACTCAAATGTTAGTTTTCTTCATCACTTCAAAGGGTTTTTTTTACGCCTACTTCAGGTTATTTGTATTTCTCCCCTTCACTAAAACTGGCGTATCCTTTCAGCAAGAGGCTCTTATCGTCAAGGGGCTCTAAGCTCCTTGACTCCTAAGCATAAACTTTCAGTCTTTTCATAATCCTCTATAATTTAAATCAATAACTTAAAATATTATTCAAGTATTCATTTTTTTCCTTATAATAATCTGCCTTCATTTACACTTAAAGATATCAGATTGATTAAATCTTCTCATAATCCGGCCCACCGAGTTTAAATCAATGATATTATACAGGGAGTCATTTTTTTCCTTAACCAAGAAAACACTCAGAAAATCCTCACAATTTTTTAATGGATGCTCAAAACCCACCATCATTGATTCCTCGCTAACTGAAAACCGGTGCAAATGTGCGGAATGGAAAATGAGATTGATTGGATAAAACATGTATTCATTTTGTCATAGCATTTGTAGACATGATCTATTGGTCCTAATCTCTCTGGGCGTTCATCCTGTGATTCCAAAACTAACTTGATTATTAACTCATTTTAATATTCCGAAGGCTACTCACCTGAGAGTCTGAATGAAGTTCTTTTATATTGAGCCGGATATCCCATCGCAGTTCCCCGAAGGCACTTGCATAAGCGGTCCTTTACTTATTTGAAACATTACTTCAATTCATCGAGTTGTACCGAGAGACATTAAATGAAACTATGGTGTGCGTATAGTATGTGATCAGCCGCAACTTCCAACTCTTTTTATACTTTATTTTTCATTCTCTCACTGAAACTAAAAATTTACGTCGGAAATCAACCTGTCGACTAAAAATAGATTTCCTTAGGCTCCTTTTTGCTAATGGGAATACTTTTTGTCTGGTTTTCATTTTAATGCAAACAGATATACACGAACAATTTTATCCTCCTTTTTTGTGATAAGACAGGATTTTCCTCAACTCCCAATACCAACACTTTTGTTATCATATCAGTTTACCAGAAATACTATTTAAAGTATATTTTCACAATACTATTTTTTACTGTTGTGATGCATCTTGATGTGGAATCTTCCTTGCGGCCGGTGCGCCGGTTCGTTTCCGTTGTTCAGTCCTCGAAAGCCCTGGATGATTATCATCACAAATGGAATAGCCAATCAGTTTTGGTTTATTTGAGGTACTCTAAATTCTAAATCTTTGTATCGTTTGTTAGCCTCGATCACAATCAAGAAATAAAAGATTAGATCCTTAGTCCGAGCACTGAAGCTAGTCTAGGGAATGTACCCTTAGGACAAATGACATAGTTTTGGATGAAGCCTTTTTCATTACAACAAGGAACTGAATTATACTGTACTTGAACTGAATTGTATGGTAAAAAGGATCCACAAAATTTTGAAAAAACCGAGAGAAGAACAATTTGGATCTCTAAAATAATCGGAAATAAGGGAGACTTCAAAACAGCAATGGAAAAGAAAGAAGATAAGCGAGATATGAGGAAACTGAATATGTGGAGGGGAGGGGAGGGGGATGCACGTTTTTGTACAAACATTCTTTTCAAACGGAGCTCTAGAATTTCGTGTGTCCGTGTGTGTTTGCGTAACATTTTTTGACGTTTAATTTACAAAACGAGATTACTTGGCATTGCGAAAAAGCAATACTCCGGGAGTATTTAATGTTAATGTGAAGTCCCAATAGACCTCTTTCCCTTCGTTGTTTGTTTACCTATTTCAGACCACGTGATGTCACTCTTGGGAATTAATTCTTTCTTATGTTGATACGTTATCATTTTCATAATAAAAGGACAATTTTCAAGAGAATGTCACGTAGTCTGAAATGGGTAAACAACAACGAAGGTAAAGAGTTCTATTCCAAAGCACTGAGTTATCGGGTTATGTCATCACCACAAAGGCTAATTGCTAAAAAATTGCACAAAGTTTGGATTAATGTTACCAAAGAATCGACAATAAAAGCCAAAAATCTTCCTGAAATCGGGAGGTTTATGACTTTTTTTGTCGCACTTGCCATATTCCTGATTGGTAATTTGAGTGGCTACTGTACTAGAATAGGAGTTTGAGGATGACAATTAGTGTACACTTGGAATTTATGCAATAGAAATTTACAAAAAAGTCATTTCCCTTAAGTATAAAATTTGCTTCATATTGTTTGTTTTGTTTTGTTTTGTTTCGTCAAGTTTTTATTACTTGATCTTAATTTGTCCTAAACGGAACACGATCTTTAGTAGAAGCGAGTTTTCCCGAGGGAATTGACAGCACGAAACACTGTCAAAAATCTGATTGCTTATCTAGTCTTACTCAACATTTAATCGGTATTAGATTAAACACAATGATGACTTGAGGAAGAAAGACGTATACGACTGTATAGTACGCTCTCACACTTAATATGTTTGATGAGGCTGGCAGAGGTTAGCGTCCTATAGCCTGATTCTCACTAGCGACGCAAGCATAAGCGCAAGCATAATTGCAAGCAACATACGCAGACTCAGTACTGTATTTATTCTCTTTTGTTGTTCTCTAACTCTTGAAATAATGGTGACCCCTTTTTTTTTTCCTTTTATTTAAGGCTTCATTTACTATTCTTGCGATATAGAAAATAAAAATACTATGTCTATTGACGAGAT
>WUAP02128077.1:0-14470 GCA_015163945.2 Stichodactyla helianthus | reverse complement strand
CACCTCTCATGATTGTACACTGACCACCCTCAGTGTCTACACCTCATTACTAACCACCTCTCATGATTGTACACTGATCACCCTCAGTGTCTACATCTCATTACTAACCACCTCTCATGATTGTACACTGATCACCCTCAGTGTCTACACCTCATTACTAACCACCTCTCATGATGGTACACTGATCACCCTCAGTGTCTACACCTCATTACTAACCACCTTATGATTGTAAACTGAACAACTTCAGTGTTTAAACCTCATTACTAACCACCTCTCATGATGGTACACTGACCACCCTCAGTGTCTACACCTCATTACTAAACCACCTCTCATGATGGTACACTGATCACCCTCAGTGTCTACACCTCATTACTAACCACCTCTCATGATTGTAAGCTGACTACCCTCAGTGACAACACCTCATTACTAACCACAACTCATGATTGTACGTACACTGACCACCCTCATTGTCTATCATTTAACCCCTTTGATTGTATCCAATTCTTATTTATTGGTCAAATCAATCATCATATAAATAAATAATGATCAATTTATTGTTTAATTGTACTGGTCGATGTCGTTGCAGCTGACCGATTCATTAACTGGTAGAGCGACACATAAGATGTAAAAACAATATTTCTTACCTGAAGGAAGACCACAGCTGATTCTGTGTGTGAGCCCAAAACTACAGAATAGATGATAAAAACTTACAAGTTATTTTGTCGAGTGTATTATAAAATAGACGCTATTGTAGCGTTAACTCGGGCTTCATTATGATTCTAGTCCCCAGTTCCCAGCGACTTCGCTAGGAACGCCTGAGACCATGACCCTCCTTTTGCGACCAAATACACACACACAAAAAAAAGAACGGCCTTCATTTTAAGACTCGGGTTTCTACGAGTAATAAAAAACTACACGCCCTACTGGCGTTCACTGGGATGCCTGTAGTCTTGTGATTAGCGCAAAAATATTAGTATTTTTCTTCGTAGATTTCTTTTTCCCCATGCAGGCAACCTAACAAGGAGTGTTACGTTACACTTATTAGGGACCGATCATTATTTACAGGAAGGGGAAAGGGGGCTGGTGGTAATGACAAATGTAATACTTAATTTTTACTGACCCCCTATAGACAACACAATTTATACTACCCCCTTTTATAGACAACACAATTTATACTGACCCTCCCTTATACAACACAATTTATACTGACCCTCCCTTATAGAGAACACTATTTATACTGACCCCGATTTATAGACAACACAATTTATACTGAACCCCCTTCCCCTCACATGCATGTACATTTTTTGTTGTTGCTGCTCGTGTTGCACAATAAGTTTTGATCCCTCAGTTTTTCCCTGCACGAAAATATGTTGGCCCCTTCTATTTTCACCAGCCCCCCCCCCTGTAACTAATAATACCCAGTCCCTTACGCTTCAATTTAGCGAGCTTAACCTCGAAATGAGATCATTTCCTTTCTGTTTAAGCTGAGATTTTCGCGATTTCTAGTGCTTGCGCTCTATCAAAGCGCAAGCACTTTAGACTAACTTCGAAGACTGTTAGAGCCTGCATTTTTGGAGTTCCCTGTGGTTTCCTTTGCATCACATAATTTTAAATAAAGGTTCAAACGTTAGGGCGAGGGCTTTCATTGAAATAGACCTCTTGTTGTTGTATTCACCCCGGCTGATAATCAAAAAATGAAGTTGATCGGCTTAAAAGAGGCGAAACGCGAGCGAATTAAAAAACTTTTAAATTCCGCTTCCAATAGACATAATCCATTGCGTCGCGTCCGACGCGACTGACCGGGAAAAGGGCGAGAAAAATAACACAAAACTATTCTTTACTTCTCACAACCACACCATGTGCTTACAACAACTTCCCATAATTCCCCGCGCTCCCTGAGTACAGGCAACCCAATACAATAATTTCTGATGTTCCCGGAACACAGGTAACCCACTGAACTAAATAACTTAAAACAACAATGTTCAACGTTCAAATGTTCCTTTTTTGTCTTCTGCTGTGACATACTCCCGCCTGTACGCGAGCATCGATCCGTACACTCTTCTAAGAGGGCGATCTTCGCAACTGATCTGCTGAGGACTCCAGCTTTCGTCTTCACCTCACAGACACGAGTGGTCTCGTCCTTTCCAGGGAACGTCTTGGTCACACGCGCGAGAGGCCAATCTCCTCTTGAGGTTTTCCCGCCAACCAACAGTAACAAGTCGCCAAACTTGATATTCCGTGTCGGTGTGCACCACTTCTTCCTTTGCATCAGCGTTGGCAGGTATTCTTTGAGCCATCTGTCCCACACATGGTTTAAAATCGTCTGCACTTGTCTCCAACGCTTGGTACTTGAGATTTCCTTGTCAGCAAACACTCCGATTGGTAGAACTGGATTCGCTCGAGACAGCCAGAAATGATTTGGAGTTATCGCTTCCAGATCATCAGCATCTGAGCTTACTTCTCAAAGAGGTCTACTGTTAACCAGTGCCTTAGTCTCTGCCATACCAGTTTGCAAAACATCGTTGGTCACTACTTGACCATGTAGAACGACCTTCAGTGTCTTCTTGCATGACTGAACTAATCGTTCCCAGACCCCGCCAAAATGAGGGGAGACGGGTAGATTGAAATGCCATTGAATTTCTTGAGGAGACAAGTAGTCTTCGATTTCTGACTGATTCAATGAGGCTAAGCTTTGCTTAAGTTCACGATCTGCGCCCACGAAATTGGTACCGTTGTCTGAGTATATGTCTGTCGGTGGGCCACGCCGAGCAATGAATCTTCTGAGGGCGTTTATAAACGCGTCAGTCTCCAACGACGTAGCTACTTCCAAGTGAACTGCTCTCGTCACTAAGCAAGCAAACAAGCATCCGTGCTTCACTGTAAGAGGCCCAAAATAATCGACCCCGACCTTGGTGAAGGGCGGTGCAACTGTTAACCAGTCTTTCGGTAAGCTGGCCATCAAAGGAACTTGCGGCTTTGCCTTTCGCTTTCTGCAGTAGGGGAAGTCGTTTAGCACTCTTTTCACAGTCGATCTCGTGTGAGGTATCCAATAAGCTTGTCTTAACTCGTTTCTAACGTGCTCTGTTCCTTCATGATGCAGTCTTTCGTGAAGATCCATGACAATAACATTGCACAGAGAGTGTTTCTGAGGGATGATGATGGGATGCTTGACATCGTAGTCGACTTCAGCCTAATCGATTCTCCCACTAACTGGGAGGACCTTATTCTCGTCTAGAAACGGGGTGAGTGTCATCAGTGAACTTCGTAGGGGCAAGGCTTTCCCGACTTCAAGCTGTTGATCTCCTCACCAAACGATTCACTCTGAGCAAGTTTAATCCAAAACAGCTTTGCTTCCTTAAACTCTCGAACCTTCAGAGGACCCTTCCGACATTCTTTGTTCCTGCAGTTGTGAACAAACCTGATACACCACGCTGTCACTCTGTATGTCTTGATACATGAGGAGTACTTCGTCAACTCGAAGATCGGTGCGACAATGCTGGCTGTACTGGAAGCACTACATACTTCAGTAGGAGTAGAATCAATCTCGTCGATGTTTAAAGGTAAGCCTTCAGGCCACTGTTCCTCAGTGAGAGTCAAGAACGCTGGACCGTTCAGCCATTGACAACTTGGGTTGATTTCTGATGCTGACAAACCACGACTTCCCTCGTCAGCCGGGTTGAGCTTTCCCGGGCAATGTCGCCACTGCCTGGGTTCCGACAAGTCGAGTATCTCGGAGATCCTGTTCGCAATAAATGCGGGATGACGCTTAGAATGTCCACGTATCTGTCCTAGGACAGCGCTGCTATCTGTCCAGTACCATGTAGAAGAAATCTCGTAGTTCCAACTTTGGTATGCTTAGAAGCTTGACTGGGGCCACACGAGTTTTGGCTGCTACAAACAGACGCCGGCGTTGACCATCAGGGTATTCAAAACGAAAGTAGGCTACAGCACAGAATGTTGTCAGACTGGCATCTCCGAACACGTGTAGCTACACTGTAGTGGGTAGTGTCTCTGTTGCCGTAGAAGCGCGGTACAGTAAATCCTTCCAGGTCTTCTAGCTCTCTTTGCCACTGGGACCATTCCTCTTGAAACTCTGCAGGAATCTCGTCGTCCCAGCCCTGACGTAGCTGCCACAGCTTTTGTACAAACACCTTCGCTTTGAGGACGAACGGAGACAGGAACCCAATCGGGTCAAAAAGGGCTGCAGAGATACTCACTATCTTTCGGCGAGTGTTCGCTAACTCTCTTGACTTTGTCTTGAAGGTGAAAATATCCTCCTGGACGCTCCATACTACACCAAGCGCTCTCTCCACGGGTAAGCTTGATTCATCAGTGAAGGTTCTAACAGACTGAGCTCGTTCCTCTTCGGACACAGTCTTTAGGAACTGTTTGTTGTTGGAAATCCATTTGGTTAAGTGGAACCCTCCGAGGGACAGCAAATCCACTAAACCAGTTTGAAGCGCGCATGCTTTCTCTAGAGTTGGGACTGACTTAAACAATTCATCCATGTAAAAGTTCCTTAGAACAATGTTTGCTTCCTCAGGAAATGACTCTGCATTATCTTGCGCTGTTCGCCGTAACGCGTAGTTTGCACAGGCAGGTGCCGGACTTCGCACCAAAGATGTGACGCACGTACTTGTAGACTTCTACTGCATCCTCAGGCTTCTCCCTCCAAAGAAAACGTAATGCATTATGATCGTCTGGAGGGACGGCTACTTGGCTGAACATCGCCTCGATGTCTGCGGATACCGCGATAGGATCTTGGCGGAAGCGCATTAGGATCCCGACCAACGAGTTAAGAAGGTCAGGTCCTACTAGAAGATTGTTGTTCAGTGATGTCCCTTGATGTGGAGCTGCTGCGTCGCAAACACGCCGCACCTTCCCCGATTTGTTAGGGTGCAGAACGGGATGGTGGGGCAGATACCATTCCCTTTTAGATTCTTTGGACAGTTCTTCTTCAGGTACCTTTCTGATGTACCCCTTGACTAGATCATTTTCGATGGTTTGTCTGTACTTATCGTTCAAATCTGGATCGTGACTAAGTCGCTTTTCCAGCGAACATAGTCTTTTCTCAGCGGCCATTCTGTTGTTTGGTAGAACAGTGTTTTGGTCTTTCCAGATGAGACCAACTTCATAGCGGCCATCGACTTTGCGAGTGTTGTCTTCCAACATTCTCAGCACCTTCTCGCCTTCTCTTGAACGCCGCCCGTTGCAATCGTATGTGCAACCAAAGGATTCTGCTTTCCACCAGGACTTCACTAACTCGTTTAATTCTTCTTCCGGAGAAGCAACGTGTAAGAAATTCACGGACTCTGACTGGCGAGTGTATCCCGGAAGACTCCCGGTCACCATCCAACCACGTTTGGTCTTAACACCAAATGGCGACCCCCTAGGGCCTTCGCGTACTTCTCTAGGTATGATGATTTCCGTTACGTTGCTTCCTAAGACGACTTGAACTTGAGCTCCTTTGAGATCCTGTAACTCAAGGTCTGACAGGTGCCTCCACTGCTCCTTGATCTCAGTTAGTTTAGCGTTTGCTGGTGGTAAATTCAGCCTTTCCACGGCCAAAGCGTTGTTTACCGAATACTTGCTTCCAGATTAATCATCCGGACCGACGCTGAGCGAGACTTTCTGTGTATGTAGTTGACTCGTCACCTGTATTCCATTCAGGTCCAACGACGTTGCTTTACCATCAAGCTTTAGTGAATTCACCAGTTCTTCCACTATCAACGAGTAAGTACTGCCAGAATCGAGGAGAGCGTACGTCCTACGTCGCCCGCTAGGTCCGAACACGATCACGGGAACAATCTGTAGCAGGACACTGGGTCTGCTGTCTACTTGTATGGCAGCTGATGAGATCTCACTTTCTGTCTTCTTCGATGCATCTCGCTGCTTGGTCTCGCTTGGAGATTCGCTAGTAGTCGCCGTGTCTTTGTGCAGTAGCTCATGATGTAGCCTTGTGCAGCCTCCAATGCCACACGTCTTAGTGGACTTACAGTCTTTAGCCCAGTGCTTTCCAAAGCAACGAAAACATAGATCTGACTCTCTGAGTTTCTTCAATCTATCCTGTACTGAAAGTTCCTTGAACTTCGGGCAACTATACAACTTGTGAGGGCCTGAATCGCCCACAGCGCACGATACACTCGATCTAGTTGTGGAATCACTGTTGGTGGAGCGCCAATCCGTATTGTGACAAACCATAACATGAGAACTGTCGTGCTCTAGGATTAACATCGTGTTTCACTGAATGTGGTCTCGAAGCTCTAAAGGTAAATTCATCATACACTTCTGCCTGAGACTCGATCCACTTGCTGAAATCATCAAGACTTGCCCTAGACAAGCCTCTGTCTCTCTTGTGTTCCTTCCATTTAACAACAAGTGATGGAGATAATTTGTCGACGATCATGTTAAGGTTGTTTGCCGCTTGCAAATCTTCAACATAATTGAGACGTCTAAAGCTATTGACAGCTGTCGAAACTGCATCGGAGAAGCGTCGTACTTCTTGTAGACGATCATCGCTCAGCTTGTTCCACTTCCGCAGTCGACTCAGGTTGGCTTTGACAACGTCAGGCTTGCCAAATCACGACTCCAGCTTTTCCAAGGCAGTGATGTAGGAGTCACCGGTGTACCCAAGGCCCTCGATTGCTGCCTTGGCTCTTCCGGTGACGGAGTTTTGTAGATGCTGCATTTTAGCGTTGGGGGAAATGTATGCTTCGTGTATTATTGACTGGAACATTGACATCCAATCTGCCCATTGCAAGGGGTCTCCATCGAATGTGTCCAGCTTCAACTTGGGTAGATTGTCCGATGAGTGGTAAATGATGTTCTGGTTTTTATCTTTTGGGCAATGGGATTCTCGCACACGGGTTGAGTCATCTTCTTGTTTTTCGCCAAGCTGAGATATCCAAGATTTTTGAGGATAGCTTATTGTGGTTTGAATGGGGTTTGGCATGTCCCTAATTTCTTCTCTATGTCTGGGAGGATTTTTCGGTGTTGAAGATGGTAAGTCAAACACGGGCTAAGGGTGCTTGCACTCAGTCTCTGGGGGATCGCTAAGCAGCGGTTGGTCATCAGTGTTGAAAGCTTCGGGGGGAGGCAGGATTACTTCATCAATTTGGAATTCATCGAAATCTTGCGGTCTGATTTCTATATCCTCGGATTCGTCCAAATCCTTTTCTAATTCATCAGCTTCCGCTTTCAGGTAGACCGCCTCGGCCTCTAGTTCTCTGGTCTTGTTCATTTCTTCTGACATCTGCTGTCGCATCTCGAGCTCGAACCTTGCATTCTCTGCTGCTTGCTCAGCTCTGAGTAGTTCCTTTTTCAGTCTTAGTCTGTTCTCCATTTCCTTTTGTTTCTCTCTTTCGATCTCCCTTTGCTTTCTTGCAAACACCTCTGCTGCTTTCGCTCTCGCTCTGGCGGAATTGACAACCTTGACAGTGGAGGAGGCCCTGCTCGCTCCACTACAAACTGAAACGGCTTTTAGCTTTGAGCAGGTCTAGATGTGCTGCTGCTTCACCCACAATATTATTAACTCGAAGAAATTTTGTGTCATACCACTCATTAGCGGCCTCCTGCTCTTCCTCTGGAGTTAAGGCGATATATTCTACATTTAATTTCTCAGCTTCTAGTAAACAACTTTCTAGACATGACACAATCTGTTTGATACGAGTTTTGCCCCCATTATGCTCGATCAGCTCATTCAAACTCTTGATTTGCAAAGTAATTTTTCTCTTAACAGTCGATCTTTGCACTTTAACATTCGATTTTTTCTGTAAGTTTAGAGGATTGCTTACCTCAGTCCCTTGATCATCCATATCGATCGAAATAACACTCGTAGCGACTCCAAGCCGCCGTGTTTAAACCAAAATAAATCCAGATTTATCCACGTAAATGTCCACAAAATGCCATAAATGAACACCAAAGAGCTTTATCCGGCTCGAAGGACATGAAATTGTCGCGTCCGACGCAATTAACCAGTAAAAGGGCGAGAAAAATAACACAAAACTATTCTTTACTTCTCACAACCACACCATGTGCTTACAACAACTTCCCATAATTCCCCGCGCTCCCTGAGTACAGGCAACCCAATACAATAATTTCTGATGTTCCGGAACACAGGTAACCCACTGAACTAAATAACTTAAAACAACAATGTTCAACGTTCAAACGTTCCATTTTTGTCTTCTGCTGTGACACATTGGTTGTATTTGCTTTCCATTTCGTACCACCTGTTATTCGCTTGAGAATAAGATTCTATTTTTGAGGCTCATCCATATTATGGTATCTTCTCAAGCGCTACCGAGGAGACAAAGAAACAATATCCAAGGGAATGACACGTGGTCTGAAATGGGAAAACAATTATGCCCAATGGATTAGGTCCATTAGGTGGGAGCCTTCTTAATTTTGGATGTCATCATGGCAATTTCGTGATCATGAATTGTGCTATGCTTTAAAAAAATCATTTTTTTTACAGTTTACATTTTCCTAAATAGTTAAAACATTGTACAAAAAACATCAGTAGAAAAGTTGTGTCACATCACGTTGACGAGTTTCGCATAAAAAAGGTTTTAAAAAGCATATTGTCCTTTTCGAAGTTGAAAGGAGGACTTGCAACGAAGGCGTGCCGCATACGATTGTGGGGCTGAATTTGGAGAGAAGAGATCAAGAAAGTGCTACCTTCTTGCATTAGACTCTGCGAATGATGTTTGGGGCGTGATAGAGTTCGTGCCCAGTCTTTCTTTGAACTTCGGAAAGGCGAATAGTTTTCCTTTACTTGCTGATCAAGTCATGAGTAATGATGGGGGTTGATGAACCGAAACATGCCGCACAACTTAAATTTAGCGTATTTTTACCAACATTATTTGGAAATATGAACCATGTAACCCAAACGTAAAAATATATCTTCATGTCATCACTTCGGGATTTTATTAATTACTAATAATTTAGTCGGTTTGTCATAACTTTGATCTACCTTGATCTTATTTTATTTAGAACTCGTTTTCTTACCTTTCAATCTGGTATGTACAGTTATGCACTGATGTCTCCTGCCCATTGCAGTAAGATACCGTAAAACACGATGAATGTGTTTTGGCATACATTGAATAAGGAAGCACCATGGGCTCACCAGGCAGGCCCAGCATACGGCATAGAACAGTTGCAGTGTTTGCAGTGTATGCATGACTGATAGAGAACACCCATTTTACCGGCATCGATTTCCCTGAGATATTGATCCAAATATCGCCTTGATTTGGTGCCACACCATCTTTTAAAAAGACTTCTGAAATGGAAAGAGGATACTAGAAGAAACCATCCGCTACCTAAACACTTTTTAAAACATGTTTTATGCAACTCAATCTGGGGGACAAAACAATGGATTCTAAGTCTCAAGAGAGCAAAAGTCTTTTGTTTTGTCCCCCAGATCGAGTTGCTCTGACGACATTTGCAAGGGGTCTATTGACCCGATAGCCTTGCTTGAATGATTCGTAAGACAAAAGAAAATCTTATTGCGGGCGCAACTGTAATGCACAACTACAAGAAGTTCATAACCATCTGGTTAATAGTCTCATCACTCATCAGATGTCTGATTGAGCTATTTTTAGATCGTAACCTGATTGGATAAGATAATGGATAAACCGCCATCCGGTTAGCTCAGTTGGTAGAGCATCGGTCTCTTGTGCGGGAGGTCGTGGGTTCAAGCTCCGGCCGGACCACCACTCAGGGTCTTAAAATAACTGAGGAGAAGGTGCTGCCTTTGTAATTACATCTGCAAACGGTTAGACCTTCAAGTTTTCTCGGATAAGGACTTTAAACCGTAGGCCCTGTCTCCAATCCCTTCCTTAACCTGTATGTAGGGGACATTAAAGAACCTGTTGAACTATTCGCATAAGGGTAGGGGATTGTCTCCCGGTTCTGCAGTCTGGTCTCATATTCTAACGCATTATTCTCATAATTGTAAATTGCGTAAAGCAATCTGAATTCACATTCATTATTGTAAAGCGCCTTTGATTATATCCATATAGAAAAGACGATATATAAATCATAAACCATAAGTAGGATAGCGTGACAAGCAAAACAAGCGTCCTTCGTCAAGGCAGCTGAAGTGATTTTTCAAAATGAAAATCTTACATTTATCTCTTCGTCTGAGCTTTCTCCGCTGTCTTCTGAACATGTACCGTCAGACTCGCTTTGTTAGACGTTAAGGATCTTTCCTGTTAGTTTTAGACTTGACTATTACTTAGGGAATAAGATTTTCATTTTGAAATATCACTTCAGTCGCCTTGACGAAGGACGCTTGTTTTGCTTGTCACGCCATCCTACTTATCCAATCAGGTTACGATCTAAAAATAGCTCACTCGGACATCTGATGAGTGATGAGACTATTAACCAGATGGACACTTCTGGTTATGAACTTCTGACAAACTAATCATAGTCCTCTTCGGTCTAGTCGCGTAGGCTTGAAGCCTCTCATCGACAACGTTTTTTGAAACAGTTGAAATAGGTGTATCTTTGATGGGTTCATACTGACTTGGTGGGTTTTAATTTGAACTAATTATAATGTTTTGAGTTGTCAATATTAAAAATACAATGCTAAAAAAAAAAAAAAAATAGAACAACTGTAAAAACATTAAGACATTCAGGAGTCAAGATACAAAAAAAACTTTTCGAAACCTTTGTAAATCAATTCAAGTTTCTAAAGCACTAGCTACATTTTCCATTCACACTCAAATAATATTCAAGTCCTGTATCTTTATGATTTGTTATATTCAAATATTTGTGCAGCCTTGAATGGCCTATAGCCTTCCGACAATTATTTACAGTATTGATTCTACATGGGGTCAGGTGCTAAATGATCAAAAACAAAATTGATAGTTTGAGTGTTGAATATTTTATTTTTTTAAAGATTTTTCTATGTCATTTGTTAATAACTGTGACATCAGAAGAGTAAATTATGTTTATTTGTTGTTCTTTTTAGCCTGGTTCTCACTAGCGACGCAAGCACAAGCACAAGCAACATACGCAGACTCAGTAGGGCACTGCTCATTAGCGGTGCTTGTCTTTTTTCATACCTCGGTGATAAATGCAGTACTGAGTCTGCGTATGTTGCTTGCGCTTATGCTTGCGTCGCTAGTGAGAACCAGGCTTTTAATTCGAAACACAGACTGCTACGTCAAAACTAATTTTCAATAATTCATATAAGAGCCATGGGTAAAACAGTGACGTATTTCAAATTCAATTTATTTATTTATACCAGTTTTTTTGTGTATTACTCCTTTGACGCCCCAGTCATTAGCATGTGGCAAAGGAAAACGTTTATAGATTCAAGAAGCCGTACATAAACTACACAATTTTTGTGGTTAAGAAAAAATACCTTGGTCACCAGGGATTTCCGAGGAGGAGGAGGAGGAGGAGATATGGAGCGAGTGGAATCGAGCGTCTTACAACAGTTTTTCCCTGTTCAGAGAGACTCTGAGCTACTGGTATAATGGTGGTGTGTTTCCCTTTGACCAATATACAGTCAACGTCATTAACGTTGCATGTAATACTACTTCTGTGCTGATGATACACAAAGTTACATGTTCTTCTCCCCATCCGGTACTACTGAGCTCGACTAGTAAAGTAAAGGGTTGAGACATGCGTACGTGAAATGCAAGCCTGCCGGATTACAGAGAACAAGTTAAAGCTAAATTAAACGCACCATATGGTGAACTCGAAGATTGAAACAAATTTGCGAATTTGTTTATATTTTAAGAAATGAGATAATTGGTCGAGGATTGACTAAGCTTTGACTTTGACCCTATGGTCAACAAGCGTAGACAAACTTGCAATTTGTTTCATGCTCGGGTCGAGTAAAAATATAGTTTCAGGTGACACTAAATACTCGAGACATATTGGGGCATGTTGCAAACTGAGGACTGAAGTGGAAAAGTGGAAGGAAATCTGTAACACCGTGAAAAATGAAGAAAAATATACTTAACTTTACTGACGTTTCGGGCTTTCGCCCTTCGTCGGAGTAAAAGAGTAAATTACGGGCACGAGTTGGTATAAATAGAAGCGGGAAAGTTAATTAACCAATCAGAAAGTGAGAGGAGAAAATAACCAATAGCTTTCTCGTTAGACTTACGATCACAATTAGAACCACTAATTAAGCAAACACCAAAGACAATCATGTGACTAATAAGTTGTTTGAATGATGATTATTTCAGTTAGTGGCTCTATGAACCCAAAAATATGACCACCTGCCAACATGGGTTGGATTCATAGCTCAGTTGGTAGAGCAACGCACCGGCATCGCGGAGGTCATGGGTTCGAACCCCGTTGAAGCCCGAATTTTTTTTCGGGTATTCATTTATTTCAATCGCTTAGATTGAATGTATTTCACTGCGACGATCATCATTCAAACTTCTATTTCACCGCAGTTCAATATCATTTCTCACATGTGACTAATATTGTGGTTACTGGAGTTAAAGTGGCGGGAAACCGGCTTAGTGTTGTCATTCCCACCAATATCACGAATATGGTCACGAATGCGATCACCAAGGCGTCTCCCAGTTTCCCCGATATAAAGATGATTACATAAAGTACATTGAATGCAATAAACAACATTACTAGTGATGCAATCAAAGTGGTCGCTAATGCTGTAAGAAGATTTAGGGCCTGTGCCAGATGTACACGAAACAATGTGAGGACATGTATTGTCAACGCTTGCGAGAACAACAGAAAGTGCCTGAATACTGAATGAGTTATCAGCTTAAGTCAGAAATTGGAGAAAACGATTTTCGAACCTCACTTCGCTTGCTTGGCGAAAAGGAAATCACCTTGTTTGGTTTAAAAAATTTTCAAGGAAAGAAATTTTAAGCTATTTCCGTCTTTCTTTAGTTTCTAGCTACTCCTATAGCTAGTCTATCATTGGTATTAATTTGGTTTATTTTAGATAAAAAGACGCGTTCCAGTAGATCCCGAAAATGGTTAATTTTTAATGCCGCCAAATGCCAATTTGGCGGTCCCGGGACTGCAGAACAACGAGCCCAAAATCTCGCTTGTTTTTCGAAGAGGAAACAAAATAATTGTAGTTTTGTACTTTGTGCATGAACCTTATCTTGTTCCGAAAGTTTGACTGAAATTTTAAATCTTGCCATAAAGATTAATCAGAAGGGACAAAAAAAAAAAACACCGATAATGATACTTATGGACATACCAGAAGTAACCAAAACCAGAAAGAAAAAATATTTGAGCAGGTTTATGAGTAAATGTCCACACATTTCTTAGTAAGTTCATACATTGTCTGTAAGAAACTGGCCATGTAGTAATTAGGGGGGGTGGGGGGAACAGGGGGGGCATATTTTTTAATCTCTTGAAAGGGGTGTGCTGTATGTCAAACTGTACGTTTGAGGCAGGTAGTTTAGAATGTCCGTATGGAAAACAGGGGAGAGGTCATCACTTTTTCAACCTCATTTTATACAGGACCAACGAAAAAACGAGCTCCTTCAAATCGAATTTTATACCCCCACCACCCCTTTACTATATGAGCAGTCTCTACCACGAAAAGTTTTTTGATTTTCCTATGCGTGTAAATGAACTCTGACCAAACTGCTAGTCAGTGTTTCACCGATGATAGCAAACCTACTCAATATCTGTGTGAAAAGGTTCGAGTTTTCTAACAATTTTCTTTTCAGTTACCCCCAAAGCGCAAAGCATTATGGGCATGCCAAAGTTGTCGTGATATTCGGTGGAGGCTTTGTTTCTGGTTATGTGCTTTAATGATGCAAATAATTCGGCACACTTATTCGTGTTGTTTGCTTGATACAGGGCATGTAGAGAGAGGGAGATCGTATTACAGTTGTTAGATAATTGAGCCTAATGTTGCGTGACATGATATATTACATCCCTCTTGTCATAATATAAAAATATGATTGAGTAAAAAAAAATTATTAAATGCTTAAAAGTGTCTTAGTAAAAAATCAAGTGTAACAACAGTAACACTATTTGTTCATGTATTGCAATTGTCCAGTTCGGTTTTATTTTTTTAATTTAATTTAATTTAATTTTTATTTTATTTTATTTTATTTTATTTTATTTTTTATATGTATCTGTTGGGTGGTTTTACGATGCTTCCACTTCGGGTAACTGTGCACCCAGGTGCGAAGCTTTCCTTCTTTTCCAGAGGTTCTGCATTACCTCTAGTCTGTGGTGGTACTTGCTGTTCACTGGTGGGGGGCTCTGCTGTTGGTGCTTCTCTGATGTGACATCTGTTGCGCCGAAGCTCACTTCCGGCTTGCGCTGTCACTAAGTATGACCGTGGTGCTTCAAGCTTTTCTTTGATGATTGCAGGCTCCCACTTCTTGGTCGAGGGAGTCTGAATAGTGATGTTGGTATCTCTTGGTAGCACGGGTAGGGGTCTGACATTACGATCGTGGTAGAACCTTTGGATTTCTTGTCTCTCTGTTAGTCGGTCGGTGACTTGATCACTGTT
>WUAP02128066.1:1360-14476 GCA_015163945.2 Stichodactyla helianthus | reverse complement strand
AAAGGAAAAGGAAAAGGAAAAGGAAAAGGAAAAGGAAAAGGAAAAGGAAAAGGAAAAGGAAAAGGAAAAGGAAAAGGGAAAGGGAAAGGGAAAGGGAAAGGGAAAGGGAAAGGAGAAGGAAAAGGAAAAGGAGAAGGAGGAGAAGAAGGAGAAGAAGGAGGAGAAGGAGAAGGAGGAAAAGGAGGAGGAGAAGGAGGAGGAGAAGAAGGAGGAGGAGGAAAAGGAGAAGAGGAAGGAAAAGAAATTTGAAAAGTAATTCAAAACTATTTCATGAACCATTTTCAGGGCAAGAGGACACTTCTGGACTGCACAAGCTCGTGTCATTACAAGGTTGCTTGCAATAAGATCATGTCAGTGGAATGCAAAGAAACTCACTTACTGAGGCCCTTTAGCTATCAGTCTGCTGGGATTATGACTCGCGTGACGTAAGTAAATCAACCACCTTGCATGACCTAGCAAGACTGACACAAGTCCATAAACAACCACAATAAGTCCTTATTCGATACCTTGTTCTGTAGCGATAATTGTGCCATCCGTTTTGTCGGTTGTGGTTCATGACCACATCGTGTCCTCGTTCTCTTTGAGGAACGCACTTGTGGCTCAGTATAAAAAACGTATTTCTTATTTCAGGCAAAAGATGGAGCTTGAGGATGAATCTTCACACAGCAGCTACAGCAGCGCCCTTGATGGTAACTAACTACATTGCTCATTACACTGGTTCCATAATTTACCATCAGGACTAGTAAAAACCCTATCATTCAAATGTAACGAATGTTTTTTTGTTTTTGTTTGTTTGTTTTCTCTAGTGAGTTCCAGCCAAGAGTCGGATCTCAAATTTGACTTCAATCCCCACGAAAAACTCCAGCAACATTTCCAAGGAGACATTTCCTCCCTGGAGAAAATTCTTCGAGACTTAGTTGAGATGAAGCCTTCAAAAGAGACATCATGGGTAGCTCCCATGGCGTACACCAAACTGGTGTTCCAACTGAGACGATTGGATTTACAGGGAATAGAGAATATATGGAGAAAGTATTATGAATGTTCTAATGACTGGCAATCCTACCTCTGTACAGAGGAAGAACGAACAGAAGAAGAACGACGGATGTACAAGTAAGATACCATTGATTTTTTTCATCAATGGACATTTATTCTGAATAACAAACAAGGTGCCTTGTGGTCTAGCTTGGGTATAATCAACACCATTTTAGGCATAATGAACAATAGATCTTTGTTTCGAAACTAGACCAGAATGGATTATTTTCGTTTTCCTAAAAAGGTCTATGTTATATCAAGGGCTACTCTTCGATTGTAGCTAGGGCAAATGACACTACATTTAAGGAATGGTTATTTCACTCACTCATCCAGTTTAATAGAAACAATTAAAACTATTTATAATTCACAGGCAGTTGGTTGTGGATTCCTTGTCACAATGTGGTACTGAAGCGTGTGTGGAGTTCATAATTCTAAAGCTTCGTAGAAGTCTAAACTCTGCGCAAGACACGAAGAGTGACCTGGAACAATTGTTGACGGGACTTGCTTGGGTCCGAAATCCATCGGAAACTATCCTCAATAACGTTTGGGTAAAACGACGTTAGATGACCTTGAATGTTTCTTTGTCATAGACCTGCGTTGAAAATTCCGTTTTGATCGTTTTAAAGTAATATTTAACTCTCTTTTTACAGACTTTGTTAAAAGACATGCGACCGATTTTACCCGAGAACACCATAACAATCCTGGGTTCAATGATGCGCACACATTGTGAAGTCTACCCAAAGAATTGCGATGTGAGTTGATATATTAACTTGTAATGATAGCAAAAAGATAAAATAACGAATCACCAAGAAACATTCTTAGTAGAGTGGTTTTCATTAACCCGTGAAATACACTTTAGCGTATTAAGCTTTATTACACTTCGGTTCTTTTGTTTTTCATTGTGTCTATCTGACTATTACACTCTAATTAGTACACTTTGTTTCACGGGTTAATGAAAACCACTATAATGCCCACCAGGAAAAAAACACAAACATAATAAATATGTTAACAACATTTTCCCCAGTCAGACCGCAAAGAATTGAGGGATTTTCCTCAGTTTCCATCCCTTAATTCAGTTCTCACTCGAGTAATAACTAACTAAAATGCTAATGTTGTTGCTTTGTTCTTTTTGTGGCATAGCATTCAATGGAGAAGCTTCCAACAGTGCTCCAAATATCGAGATACTTCACCGACCAGTTGTACATCAATGTAGGCCTCTGCAGTGCCACTACAGAGACGGTAGATTCAATGATTTACACTCTAAGAGCTATTGGAAACTCACATTACATGGATGCCTCCACATCAGAGCTCGTTTCATGCGCCCTTAAAGCAAACTATAAGAACATCTCTGCTGTTGCCCTACAAGTACTGGGAGATTTGGACCAAGACTACGAGACAAGAAAGGGTCTGAAACAAATGTACAAAGACTACAGTCAAGATCCTGAATTACGAATGCTGGCTTACCTTGCGTGGATGAAGACACCGACAAAGGAAGACATCAAGACAGCCGTGAAAACACTTCAGGGAGAAATAAATACCCAGGTGGGATCGCTTGTATGGACCCACCTTACAAGTATGAACACGTCTGTGGAACCAACAAGCGGTAAAAGGTAACCAGCCTACAACAACCTCCATAGTCGTAGTCGTCACTTTGACAGACACAATAAGCATTTGGCTGATATTCACTTGACTTCCGTGAACTTGTAAAATATATCTTCAGCAATCCTTTAATATTGTTACAACCAATCTTTATTTTCGCTGTCAGTCTATATTTGAACACTAATTTCATAAACTGATATTTTTTAGCATTGCAAAAATGATTAAAGAAGTCCTGAAGGAAATTCAGGAGCCCCTCAGACACTTCAGCACTAAATCTAAGTCAACTGTCTGGCACAAATCGACATTTAATGGTAAGAGCGCTAGAAAGAGACATTGCAAATTCTATCTAGTTCATGATATTGAAATATAGTTTTTCTTCAACAGAACACCGTAACCTTGGAGTTTCCGCTGATGGTCATGTCATCTACCATCCTGAAAGCCTTCTTCCTCGTCATGCCCACTTCAACATGACAGTGGACATCTTGGGAGGCGCATTCTCAGTCTTTGAAGCCAGCACTCGTACGGAAGGTTTAGAGCTTATCTGGGACAGACTTTTTGGACCCGATGGGCACTTCCCTGATAAACATATTTCTGATCTCGTTCGAACGAAGAAACCCAGTAATAGAATTACTAAAAGAAGCCCTGGAAATGGGAATGACCTGGAAGACCTGCATGACAAGGTAGGAAAATTACTACTTTATTCACTAGGCCGTGGCAAAGGAGTTAAAGTGCATACACACTAAGATTTTTGCTCCAGGGGAAGGCTCTCGGGTCATTTTGCACAACTAGTACACACGAGAGAGCATGCTGCAGGAGCTTGCTGCATGGTGTGGTTATGCTCACTGATATTTAACCAGTTTAATATCAGGGAGCGTGAGCCGAGGACAAAATTCTACTCCCGCCACAACCTTTTTTTACATGCAATCTTTGGTACACACGAAGGAGCAAAACCTTTAAGGCCTGAAACAGGTGACTTGCAGTAAAAAAAGCCCTAGATATGTGAAAAAGTTCATGATTTTCAGATAAGCTGAATGGACTGAAAAACGCTTTTAAACAGCAACTGGAAGAAAAGCCCTTGAATGGCTTTATACTTGTCGGAGAAACACTGAGCTTCATGCTCAACAATCTACTGAGAGCAAGTAATATTGGTTAATTTTCAGGTAAATATGCCAAAGCCTACTCCCTCTGGACTCTTCTCCATCAAACTTTTTAGCAACGAACTGACTCTCTTTACAGTCAAAGACCTCGAGTGGCTTGACCATGAAATACCATTGTTGGACTGGGTAGATTTGCTCAGAGATTTGAAGGACGGAGTAGATAAGACGTATACCAAGCACCTCTTGTTCCTGCACGACTCGTTCACTATACCAACATCTATTGGGTTGCCAATGAACTTGAAACTCAATGGCACTGCTACAGGGAGTATTCATATGATGGCTAAAGGTGATTTGCTGAGCTTGTTCTGGGGTCGAACCAACATAAAATTCAAAGGAATGGTTCAACCAAGGTTAGTAGTAACGTGAAAAAATTCCCTCGAACGGCCTCTGTTGCCCCCATCTCAGGCCTCCATATCATGATAATTTCCCCGCAAGAGCGGAGTTAGGGGGCAAGGGGCCGCGGCACTCCTTTTATTTTGGGCTTCCCCCAGACTTCCTTTGGCTTCTTATAGAGATTCCTCTAACGCAGAAGTTTTCCTGCAACCTCTCCCCCCTTTTTTCCGATTCCTGGATCCGCCCCTGACTTGAGAATTTGTGTTTGTAGTGCCGCCGTCAGTTTGTCTGGGATGATGTCAGTCAACGCTTTTCACAGCATGGTTGGAATACAGCTCAATAGTACGATGTTCACCTCGACAAACGTCAGTGCAAATGTGACCTACAAGGAAGGAGAGAAGCTTAAATTTCACTACCATGTCATTGAAAAGCCACTGGAGACATTCAACATATCGTAAGCAGTTTTCCTTTTGTTTACCCTGCGATCTAGAATGGTCGAGCCCCTTTTCGGATCCACTGGTTACCGATTCCCGCTAGACTTGCATTAGTAACCGCACGTCAAAGAAAATCAAAGACCGTTGTCAGTTGATTACTACATTTTGTGTCGGTTGAATTCCTCTGCACTCGCTGGTAATTCTTTTGAACATTTGTTTTTTGCTTCATCTGAACAGGTCTATGATATTCATGCAAGTTAATAACAACAAAAGACCAATAAAGGGGACTAAAGAACGCAAAACGGTACGTTCTGAAAATTTTCTACTTCAATATTTTGCATTTTGATCTTTAAATTTTAAAACATTTTATGGAATATCCATTTTTGAAACCACAGATTTTTGTCAAAAGGGAAAAACAATAATTTCTTTTTTGATATTCTTTAAAAACAGGCAAGTGTTTGCATCAGCTCCTTATTAGATTCTACCAAATACTTTGGCTTGGATTTATGCAGCAACATTTCAGTTCCAGTTAGCTGGCATAAGGGTGAATATCCTTTCCTTCCTCTGACAGGACCAGCAAACTTTTCCATCGATATTCATCGCTCGGATCCTAAACTTACAACTTACATGCTGAAAGGGAATGTTACGAAAATCAATGAATTTTCCAACAAGACCTTCTTGGAGTTGTCCACGCCAGAATCAACACATGAACGAATTCTTTTAATGAACTTGAAGACACTTAAGACGCCACATCATTACCACTGGAACATTAGTGTCGGCAATCATAAAAAACAATGGACCAAACTGAACTTCACAAGGGATAAAGTCTCTAAGAATCTTATGGTTGAGCTGAACCTTATTCTATCCAATGTCTCCCTGTATCACATGACCAAGCTACACAACCCAAAGAAAATTGTCACCAGCACATCAATTTCTCATGGTCCTACAGGCCACCCAGTTAGTGTCATGTTTCTTAACACCATGCTTAACTATTCCACCAAATCTGTTGGACGAATGACCTTCAGTTTGGCACATAAACCTCTTAAACTCACCTGGCAAGTGAAAGCAGCGCACAACTTCTCAGAGCTCTCCACGAACATCTCTTGCATTATGAAGTGTAAAAAGAGACTGACCCCGTTTCTTAATCATAGAATGGTTGTCAATATCACGCATATAAATAAGGCTTCGCAAATCTGGAGCAAGAAGATCTCAGAGAAAGGACTTTATCTTAACATGCAGCTGAATGAAACAAGGCGATTGTCTATATTTGGAAGCAAGAAAGTTGTCGAGACTGATGGTCTTAAACAGAGTACCTTCTTTACCAACTGCACCTACTACAATCGCACAGCACTGAATCCTTATACATCTTCACTTAACTTCACGTTAGCTGAGGATCCTTCCACGAAGTGGAACGATATGACTCTAAATGTGACTTACAAGAATAACTCCGTCACCCTGGAAACATCAATGAAGAACAGCACAGAAAAGAAAAGCATTTGCTTGCGGGGGACGTACTTCAATGGAACCTCATGGAGCAAAAGCAATTTTACATCTTGCCTTGCCTATCTGAATAATACTGGGCCCAAAAACCTGATTTGGAACCTAACATCTTCGAAAACAACTCATAAACTGAAGACAACATGGCTTGCACGACCCGGTTTGGCCATGGTTTTAAATTACACATGCCAGGACAAGTCCCTAGCTAGCCTCAAAGTTTCCTATCTAAAAGCTAGTACAAGCAAATTTCTCGGTGTTAATGGCAACATTGGAAATTGGAGTCTTGACGTTCAGCACTCTTTCCAGAAACATTTGTCCCATCCCGATAAATTTAGACGCATTGTCATCATTCATAAAATAAAGAACCGAACAGAGCCTTATTTGTACAACAGATTTAGTTTAACATTCTTCAACTCTACCATGGTGAAGGATTTGCTGGTCGGAATGACACTATCGATTAGAACCAGAAACGAAACCTACATAAAGGAAACTCAAGAGAACAAACTTTGGGGATTTGTGAATAAGACAGTGTTATGGGAAGTTGGAATTAAAAATGCAACAGACATTCTCAATGTTTCTTCGCTGTTTGACTATCAAGTTCAGGATCACAAGTCAGGATACAAGTTAGTATCTAAGCAAAAATGGAATCATTCTCTGCTCTGGGACAAAACCAACAGCTTCCTTAACATGAGCGTAGACTTATGGGCGAACAAAAAGTTCGGTTTGAATTGCTCTGGTAATTTTGCCACAGGAATCAACGTTACTGCACACATGAACGAATATCATCCGTGGAGTTATCTGGACCATTCTCTACAATGGAAAGCCTTTGTGTCTAAAAAGTTGATGATTTCACACCTTACTCTGAGCAACCGTACTTTTATGTTGAAAACCACTCACAAGTCAAAATCAGCTTTCTTAAACATTAGCACTTGGAACCAAATCAACAAGACTGCATTTAATGGCTTTATTTCCTGGCATCTGAACGGTGTAACGAAGAAGACGTCTCTTAATGTTAACACATCTTTGTATTTTACTGCCCTATCTCACAATGATAGCCACCTAAAGCTATCCTTTGTCAGACGCAACAGGTCTCAGCTCTATAAAGAAAGCAGCTTAGAATTCCGTCCTGGAGGAAAACTGCACAATGAATTCAACGTACCATCTTTGAAGAGATTGTGGAAGGAGCTGAACTTGCAAACATTCGACATCCCAAGAAAACTTCTCAACATTACTGTGAATTTTACTTCTAGAGGAGCAAATGTCAAGAAAACTGGACAACACCTAAAGGTGCTATTGGAAAGCATCACACGAGAATTAACAGCCTGGAAATTCACCCAAAAGAATCTGGCTGAGAATTTATCCGAATTGAGGAAACACCTTCTCAAAGTTACATCCCACAACCTGCCTCATGTTACCTCTGATTATGACGTCTACCTCAAAAACAATCAATTTGACGTTCTCAAGTTCTGGAACGACCTGACAGTGGCCATTGTTGATATCCCCAGAAGTGAAATTCATAGCAAGGAAATCGCAAGAGAATTGATTCATAGTTTGAAGAACATTAGTGAAAGTTTCGACAAGACGAGAGTCATAGGAAATTTGTCTGAAGTTTTGGGTGATATAGCCTTGTACGATACTTCAGGAAAAAATACAGTGCACTTGAAAAATCTGACGGACAACATAAAATTTTACTTGAAAAACCTGACACAAAGCATCAAAGACTGCCTCAAGAATGCCTCGAAAGATATTGGTGCTTGGATGATCCACTCCAAACCCATTGACCACCACATAAAAGAAAATATCCCAAAAATAAAAGACAAAATTTTGTATGTCTTGAATGAAACCAAGATAATTATGACAGATATCCATGGTAACTTACGCACCCTGCGAGATGATGTTGCTTTCCTCAGCGAGCACGTTATGAGTCAAACCTATCCCCACATCTACAATAACGGCAAAGACATCCAGAAAAAGATCAGAGTGTTGGCAAGCCCGACATCGTTTGCTGGCGGTATCATCCATCCTTCTTGGCTGAAACTAACAGAAATGCTTGAAATTAGCATGTTCAACTCTACTATTTTTGCCATGCACAAGCACTTGATTAATGGAACATCCATGGAGACAATATTTCATTTATATAGCCAACCACATCATATTGCCAAAGTTTTCCACAATTCGGTGATGGATAAGTCACTTGAGAAGGTACTGAATAGGTCCCTTGTCAAGGCCCTTGAGATGTTCAACGCGACACTACGACTTCCATCGTGGCATTTGAACAGGACACACGATAAGTTAGCTTACATGAGGGACCTCATAGTGATGATATTCAACGATACCGACCATGTCATGCACAGAAACTCTAATAGGGATTTGACAGAAATTGTGGAACTGTACATACAGCAAACCCAGAACATTGCTACAAACACGTGGAATATGACTAAGTTTGTCATGGAAGGAGTTCTTAACGTGAGCATACCGGCACATAAAAGATGGGAGACGCTGAAAAAGAATGTGGCAGACCTTTATTGGAATACTAGTGAAATGTAAGTTGTGATTATGAAAAAAATTATGCCACGAGTTTAATAAGCAGTTGTTGCAGATTTATGCCTTAAGCTAACAATTTGGGAGCTTTGTATTAACCTATAGCTTCCTTTTCGTTTCAGAATGCCATGGGCCAGACCACTCCTTAAACTGTGGAACACAACGATGCTGAACCTTGTGAAGAACAACATCCCAGAGGAACATCTCAGATACTGGATGCCTAAATTCGTTAACTTCACCCTTGACAAGGCTTCTCATTTCACCAAATACGTTAACAAGTGCCTAACAGACGAACAAACCAAAACTCCACGAATCCACGTTGGCTATTCAGAAGACATTCTGAAAGTGTCAACGATTCACAAAATGGAATCCAGACCAAATTTCACAAAACACTTCTTCAAAAGGGCAAAGCATTACCATGACTTCACAACTTCGATCTTCAATTGGTCCAAAAAGCCCAAATCGTTGGTGCAGTCTGATGGTCATTTAATCACCAAAAAATGGATAAATCTTTTCTTCATTGCCACATCAGAGATCCTTGATGTCTCAGAGAGTGTCGTGAACGGTTCTCTGGTCAGTAAGACTATCAATAATATAACCCATCACTATGTTAAATCTTTCCCCAAGATAATGGAACTGGATGAATGGGTGCTCAATAGGACTATGGGACACCTATTCAACAAATCAAACATTCCTTACTACAGTACCTGGAAGACAATGAGCAGGTTGTACAAAATTGAAGCACATGACCTTGCTACCTTGTTCACGCCAAAAAGTAAGTAAAAACCCAAATTCATAATCTGAAACCATGCTAAGAAAAACCTCAAACCAAGGACCTCAAGTGACCAATACTCTATGTCTGAATGTTTTCTTTTTATGATATATTCTTTATGGATCTTTATTCATTTCAGATCAAACAGCCTTCATTATCAACCAACGCACCTACATCACATTTGACAAACGCTCGTTCCGAGTACCCGAGTCCCAGAAACCAGGATGCTCCTTCTTGGTAGCACGAGACTTCCTTGAGAGACACTTTACCGTCCTCGCTACTCAGAACTCGTACATAATCATCACACCAGAATCGAAGATAGAGATCTACAAGGATGGCAGGATTAAGGCTAACAATTGGATTTCTCCAAAAGTGTTTACAGACTTGCCGGTGCAATTTGATGATCTGTATGCCATCAGAGACGGTCCATTCATACGGGTCGTAAGCAAAGAGAGAGGCTTCGAATTTGAGCTGGAAATGAATCATTTCATTTTTGGAGCCTATATATCTGGCTTTTATCACAACCGAACCCTTGGTAAGTAAGATAATTGATCATCATGTTAAGCTATGTTTTAGCAGAAATTTCTTTCAGTGCTTCGAGTTCTCCTGTTGTTTGACCTACACCTTTTGGTTTTCATCAGGCCTTCTTGGAACTAATAATTTTGAGATGAGTGACGACTGGCGATCTCCACTAGGCAAAAACAGAACAGATGTAGAAAAGTTCTTTAACTCGTGGCTTGTGGGAAGTGATTACGAAGAGTGCCGTGTAAGAACACAAAAGCAACAACAGCGATGTCATCAGAAAGACTCCTCGAGCTGCGAAAACCTGCTTAGATCAAAAGATTCTCCCTTCAACAAATGCTTCAGCGTCATCGATCCCAAACCGTTTTTGGACGCTTGCATCAAAGATATGACAAGTTGCGAGAGTTGGGAGCCAGAAGTCCAGTCCCATTGCAGACTTTCAGTGGCATATGTCAGAGAATGCGCAAAGAATGATGTGATCATTTCCATGCCAACTGACTGTGGTAAGTAGAGCAAACAGATAATATGCGGTTACCTGATCTCGCTCGACTCATGAAAAAACAGTCGGTTTTTTAGTAATGAATTGAAATATCGTTGCACATTTGATTATGAAAGGCGTTATGATGCTTTGTTTGACCAATGGGGAGTGGTATTTTAAGCTTGGTGTTAACGTGAAGTTGCTGATTGTTTATTTCTATACAGTGGCATTTAAACTTACTGTATTCTCTTCATTGACAGTTGATTGTCATAAAGAGACAAGATACATGATCTCGAAACGTGAAGTCGATATAGTGGTAATAAGCAGTGAGGGGACAAACATGAAGCACATCGCCGAACGTCTTCCAAAACTAATTCAGAGACTAAGGAACAAGCTGGTAAATGAAAACATCGATCCACGATTTGGATTAGTTGGCTTTAGCGGTAGACCTCCAGCTCACTGGAATGGACACACTCACACCTTAAACGGCAAATTCTTTGGCTCCGCAAGTGAGTTCCTCCAGGCGGCTACTACGTTGGACTTTGCACCTTATTCTCCTCATAACAATATCAGTGATGGATACATGGGTATTAACCATGCTACAAAGCACCCTTTCCGTCCTGGTGCCAAGAAAATCTTCATTTTGGTGACAGATAGTCGACACGAGCCTGACAGCCACTTAACAAGTGATGTTGTTAGTGAAGCAATGAAGAACATTGATGCAAAGCTGATTGTTATTGGTGATTACCGGTACGTATAATTTTTTCACTTACTATACAGTAGAGCTCCTGAATGTTGGTTAACAAGGTTTGATTGAAAAGACTATTCTATCAGGAGAAATTGTTTTCTAGCTGAAGCCACAACAAGCCTGAGAAGTAAAACCTATCCAGTTGATAGCGTCTGCTAAAGCTAGAGCGCTTCCCACTCTTTTTAAGCCTGAAAAACAAAACAACTTTTCAGCGTGGATTTTATCTCAGCGGCTGAGGGTTAAAGGGGACTCGGCGTACTTTAGATTAACTCATTTATTCGGTTGCATTTGAGTTTTTTATGAAAAGATGTCATATCTAATCATTAACGAGCACTTTCCATGCATCGGTAGCCGACAAAAAGCATTTAATCGAAAGTTAAAGCCGGCCGAATGAATGCCTACGGATATGACTTGGATGTAACTACTATATAAAGCATGTACAGAAAGCGGTCGTTACCAATCGAATTCTCACTTTGAAATTGACCATGCCTATTTTTAAACATTTTTAGTTTCAAAAAGAGGACGTACGGAGGAGATACTGATGGATACCGCTACTACAAAGACGTCCAGTATGAACTAAAGCACAAATCAGTGGAGAAGCTTCCAGTGAATGACGACTACGTGAAAGTTATGGTCAAAACTGAAGGAGCCGTCTTCATGGTTAAGAGATTCGAGTCAAGGGATAAGCATACTCAGAAGATTTTCTCCGCAATGCTAGAGAATGTGGTTTTGAAATACTCCAGGGGGAAAAGATGCATGGAATGTCGCTGTGTCCCTAACGAGGTTGGAAAAGGACAAGAAGTCTGCAAGAAAACATCGAATTTTTGGTGCATGTGGAACTGAAAGGTAAGAAAATGAAAAAATAAAAAAATAAAAACATGGAGGAATAAACCTCTTTAACTTGGGCGTAATATTCCCATTTCAGACCATGTCATTCTCTTGGGTTGTTTCTTCGTTTCTTTGTTTCTCGGAAACGCTTGAGAAGATACATTAATATGGATGAACCTCAAACAAAGAATCTTATTCCCAAGAGGATGACACGTGGTATGAAATGGGAAAACAATACTACCAAAGTAGAGGTCTATAGGTTGGCTCTAAAAGAAACTTTCGCACTGGTATACTCCGATTCTTCTAGGAGCTGGAATCTTAAATCTGCCCATTAGATTCTGCAGTCCGCATCTTGGATGCTGGATTCCGAGATTCGAATTCCCAATTTTGTATGGAATGTCATTTCGATTTCTTGATTTGCCAAAATATGTCTAATCACTGTTATGCAAAGGCAATTATTAACTAAAAGCCTATGATGCAAATGTAATTTTTCTTATTCTTTTTCTCTCAGGACATGGAACATACCATGACGTCTGAAGACATCACAAGGACACCGGCTCATCGTAGCTTCTAGATACCATAACTTTATAGTAGCCATGATAGATTAGCAACCAAATGTAAACTATATTATTTCGCATATTATTGATCGTTTGATATTGGTACACTAATAGTTCTGACTAGTACCTGTAAATGCAGATACCATAGTGACTTTCTTTTCAACGAATCACCAATTTATCTATCATTTTTTTGTCCAAAATGTTGTAAATTAAACCGTAATAAGGTTGTGTTGGGGGACTAGTCTAATCAGTTCAAAATCAGGAAAACGAAGACAAATATATCAAGTATTCAACGACTTTCGCTGACTGGCAGCTAATTGTTGTTATCTTACACATTTTAGCTGTAGAATTGTAGTATAGCCATGTATCCATTAGTTGCTGTTTATAGTGTTATAATAAAGCATTACAAACCTCTATTATGAGTTATTTTTATTTTAACAATAATTTTCCAGTTTTAACGCAGGTGATTGAAATCCATCTATGGCTGTGTACCCCCCCCCCCCCCCCAAAACAAAAAAAAAAAAAAAAAAAAAAACCAAACCCAACCCACCCCACACCCCCAACGAAAATAACTTTTCTTCATAACAAACCTATTTTTTTCCTTTTTATTCAGCCATC
>WUAP02128055.1:0-14476 GCA_015163945.2 Stichodactyla helianthus | reverse complement strand
TTTTTTTGAAATCTGTATTATGACTGCCATTCTCTTATAAAACATACACAGAAACATAGCTTGGGCTGCCTGTGGTCAATGTAGTTCTTCTAATAACTTTTGCAGTGTCATAGAGTGGTTTTCATTAACCCGTGAAACAAAGTGTACTTATTAGAGTGTAATAGTCAGATAGACACAAGGAAAAACAAAAGAACCAAAGTGTAATGAAGCGTATTACGCTAAAGTGTATTTCACGGGTTAATAAAAAACACTCTATCGAACATTTTAACTTTAAAATTACGCAAATATTTCCCCAAATATCGAAACAAATAACAAAGGACTAAATCAGAAATAAGTGAGCAAAAAAAATTTCCTAGGTACGAGGTTTCCTTACCGTACAAATAAATTGATTTCTTGCTTACTTGCTTACTTGTAATTCAAGCGATCTGACAAGAGAGCGAGCATCTAAAAGCCTCTCTCCTCCGCAGAGGCTCCGAAAATAATAGGGATCCCGAATTAAAAAAAAAAAAAGCGACGCACAGGGATCCCAGCGGAGAAATTTAGTGCAAAACCGCCTAGGCTCCCTCTCATTTTTCCTTTCGAATTTTCGCCCGCAGACATTGTGAGCAGCGGTTTTGCACTAAATTTCTCCGCTGGGATCCCTGTGCGTCGCTTTTTTTTTTTAATTCGGGATCCCTATTATTTTCGGAGCCTCTGCGGAGGAGAGAGTCTAAAAGCGGTTTTGGGAAGTCAAAATCCCGGATGAAAACACAGGAGACCCAAATAATTTATCCTGTATTTAACTAATAATAACTAAGAGGGATGTGCGGAAAAATACATTTTTTTTACAGAAAACAAAAATATTTGTAACATTTTGCACTAAATACACGGCTGCAGGGGCATCCCAGTTTACGCTTTTTTTTAGCGTCTAGTTTTCATTCATTTATTTATTTTTATTTTATATTTATTTTTTTCCTACGATTATTTTCCTCTGTATTTCTCTATATAATTTGAGATTTCATTGACAGTTTTATAAATCCCTATCCCTTGATGCTTTTTATATTTTTTTATGTGTCGTATTGCGTGACGGTTAAAAAAACCCTGATATCTGATATGCAAATTCAAGGATTTTGACTTCTGGCTTTTCCGGGAAATTTCCCTGGACCATCTGTCTGCAATATACGTCCTACGTAGAAGCAATAAAATTTTGCAGATCATTTAACCACTGAAATGGCGGATTCATCCTTCTGTGAAAATGACCTGGACGAAGAGAAAGCAAGGAGGAGTATATTAGTAACGAATGTGCCTGAAAATCTCACGTATATGGATGTTATTATTCACTTTCAAAAAGGCAGTAATGGCGGAGGTGAAGTCGAATCTGGCATGTATCACAAACCTGAAGATCGTTCGTCTGTCGTTATAACATTTGGAGATCCTTCAAGTAAGAATATTTTCTGATAATGTAGAGATTATATAAACCATGGCCAGTTCCTTCCTTTAAAAGTGCCTACAAGTACTTAAAGAAACTGCTAACTTCACGCACTTATCAGGATGTCACAGGGCCGTAACAAGCCTAGAACTTGGTTGGGGGGATCTGGCTTTTCCGGGAAATTTTCCTGATATAATTCCCCGTGCCCCCTTTCGATTGGATTTTCGCCCAATGTGTTTTTCTTTTCTTTTCTTTTCTTTTCTTTCTTTCTTTCTTTCTTTCTTTTTTTTTTTTTTTTATATTTTCCTAATTCAAAATAGCGGTTGAAACAGCCATTGGTCGTCGTCAAGTCCTGGGAAAGACAGAAGTCACTGTACAGCGGTATCCTCTACGAACAAGAACCCCCGAGGTAAAGGACTGTGCAATAATTAGCAGGAGTGGAGTGGGAGCTCTAGATGAGAGGGGGCGGGGGATGGCCAACATATTAAATAATGGAGCTAGAGAGAGAGAGAGAGGGGGGTGGGGTGGGGGTGGGGGGTATTATCTTAATCTCTTAATGGAAAGAAGGGGATTTTACCTAACTCAGCGATGAAAATAATGATAACAAGGGTTTATTAACACACAGCATATATTAATAGTACGTAAAAGACCAATGAATTGCACCACATTAAGACCATTAAGTCTTGGGCCGGGCAGCTGAGATAGCAAAGGAAAATGAAAGTCAATTTGAGACACATTCATGCACAGGGAGCCCAGTTTAGATAATAGTGAAAAGGAAAAATAAAACTCAAACAAATCGTATTTACAATCGTATTAACAAATCAAAATTTTATAAAACGCGCGATTTAGTTTCCTATATCCTATGGTATCTTATGCCGGCCCTATTGAGAAATACAGTAACAAACCTCTCGATTTCAGGGACATTTAAACATTTATTGGCTATTTGTATCAAAGTTTTCCTGCGTTACACAACATAAAACTAAACCATATATAATTTTTAGTAATCAACGTATTTCATAGCTCAATTATATCTAAAAAGTTTTGCCTCGTCCGACGTAGCAACAGTAACTATGGATCGGGTGATCGGTCTGTTGTCTCCTGTTCAACAGCTAATGACGCCTTAATATGCAGCCCGTTAAGTCCTCCACTAAAAAGTGATTGTAAAGCGCATTGAGACTTTCGTAAAATGCGCTATAGAAGTATCTATCATTTTTACCATTTACTTTTGCAAGCCCTCAAAGGTTATCCTACAGGACGAGTCTCGATAAAGCGAGCTGCCGATACGTCCAAAATGCAGCCCAACTATTGCTAAGGCTATGAGAAAACAGTTTTGAAGTGCCTAATTTTACCGAGGTATTGCTTAAGGTCATGCCTAGTATACATTGAATCGAGTTTGAATCGATGATGATGATATGATGATGATGGTGGTGGTGGCGGTGGTGGTGGTGATGATGATGATGATGATGATGATGATGATATACAAATTCACTTCACAGTAGACGAACAAAGCAAATCTCCCGCTTGACAAGAATTTAGAGCAAATTTTTCAGTATCACGTGATATTTCTTGTAGTCTAAATTTCTTTTTTCGATGGTTAACGTTAATGACATTAACTGAATGAATTCATTGCTGGAAAGTCGTTATGATTCTTGCGAAATAGAGTTGAATGTTGTCAGCTTTTAATTAGGAGTTAGGGTTAAAGTTAGTACTGGGAGAACTATTAAATGACTTAACCATGAAGTATATTCCGAGATTGCCCTCAAAGAAAGCCCGCAAATGAACCTCCCCCCGCCAAAAAAAATAGCAGAATTGAGTGAAGAATTAACCAAATCCATATCAACAACAAGAGAGACAGAAATACGGATAACTCTGTTTCGCAAGAATTATAACGACATTCCAGCAATGACTTTTATAGCTTTACGCTCTCATTGATGGAGCTAGTGTTGGAGGGTATGGTCTATCCACTACTTTCATGAGCTTTTCATGCGAATAGTTCAACAGGTTCTTTAATGCCCCAATATACAGGTTAAGGAAGGGATGGGAGACAGGGCCTACGGTTTAAAGCCCTTATCCGAAAAGACCATTTGCACTATGTTCAATTTCTAATGATGTGAATTAATATTTTTCTCGTCAGAAATATGTATATAATATATATATTCTAAATTTTGTTTATAGATGTTTTCGTTAATTATTGCCAAGCTGGATCCATCTTTTTTTAAACTCAGCGTGGATGAACTCAACAAACTTCTTTTCCAAGCCCAAAAGAAAACGAAAGTGAATTTTGTCGAGACTTGTGAAGGGTTTCTTGTGACAGGGACCCTGGACCAAATAAACGAAACATGCCTGTTTTTGTCACATTATGCGAAACCTCGTCTTCCTCACCCCACAAAACACAAGATAGATGATGAAAAACCAAAAGATTCTTGTTGTAATGATCACTCAGATGATGAAAAAGATTCTGATCTGAAGCCTGTGGAATTGGACGTTCTGTCCAAGTTAATGACTATTATCCATAAGAAAGTGGAAGCAATCGAGAGAAAATACAAAATGAAGATTGACTGGAAACTAGAGGAGGGAAAGGCACGTTTAAGTCCCAGTGGAAATGATGTAAACCTGTTTTATCAGGGTAAAGAAGAATTCATCTCACTTTATCATAAAGAATTCCAAGATTTGAAAGAAACGGACTTCGCGTTAGAAGGCGTAAATAATACCGCAGATCTAGATGACATGTTAAAAGAATTGATGACAGAATTTTCTGTAGTCATTGATAAAAATGGCGAGAAGAATCTCCGCATATTTGGCAAACAAGATCGTGTGTCACAGGTAATACAGCAATTGCAAGCCAAGTTTGGTAACCGCAGACAAACGATCAGGCCTCCTAATGGACGAGATGATGGTCAGATGCCAAGGCCCGACATCCCCGCACCTTTGAGTAAAACACTAGACAAGGGGATAGTAGTGTCTGTCCATCAGGGTGATATAACTAAAGTAGCAGTTGACGTCATCGTTAATGCAGCCAATGAAAGACTGGTCCATGGAGGTGGGGTTGCAGGCGCCATAGTGAGACAAGGTGGTCGAGAAATCCAACAGGAATCAGATTATATAATCCAGCGATACGGAAGTGTTCCTTTAGGACAGGTTACTCATACTGGTCCAGGAAATCTTCCTTGTAAGCGCATTTTCCATGCCGTTGGTCCACAATGGCAAATTCATGGCCAAGAGCAAAGTCGTCAGTTAATATTTCAGGCATGCAGTACCAGTTTCTACATGGCAAGCAAACAAGGGATGTCGTAAGTAAAAAAATCACTTTCACTTAATTTTGTAAAGAAGAAGCAATTATGGACTGACCTTTTTAATCATGTCATGAAGATCACATTCGGTCAGGCCAGTTTTTAGAATCGCCTTGGAATTGCAGTATTTGGAATTGCACTGTAGCTGGAACTGGTCAGAATTAGTAAACTTATACTTGTAGTGTCTAATGCCGGATACCAAAGCCGCTATAGGATAAATCTTGGTGTTTCTTAGCCGTTATTAAATTGCAATATTATAAATCATTAATGCCTATCAATTAACTGTCTACAAACACTCAAAACACTGCTGTGACCAACGGTTCAATCGTACATAATGAATTGCTGCATCCTACAAACCTTGCCCAAATCCTCTAAATAACCAGGAAAAAACAGAAATTCCGGTTGGAAAAACAAATGAGGTTATCGAAGTAATCCACTTTTCCCGCTCTTTCCGATTCTTGCAGGAGACGCGAGACGCGTACCATGTACCATTGGCTGAACAGATTATTTTTCTCGGTTCTTATTGGCTGATGCAATGGATAAAACTGGATAAAACTGATTTTTCTATTTCATTCCGCAAAATGCGCCATATGCCCTACAAAGGTGTTATAATAATGTGTGTTTTTTTCCTAATTATTGCAGCTCCATTGCTCTTCCTGAAATAAGCTCTGGTCTATATGGCGTACCAAAATGTATTTGTGCAGAAATGATGTTTGCGGCCGCTGAAAGTTTCAGCGCTGAGGCACCAAGTGACAACCAACTGAAAGATATCCGCTTCATTAACATTGATTCGCCAACTTATGAAGCATTCCGAAGGGAATTTCAGAATCGTTATGCTATGAAAAAAGCTGCAGACGCAGACCTGACAAATATAGATGGAAACAGAAACGTGATCTTTTCTTCTCCTGGAGGAGAGAAAGTAAAAGAAATGCCAAGAGTTTCTTCTAACCTACAAGGTCGTAGTAGGGACAAACAAAATGAAGGATGGATATCGACGGAAAATGCTAATCAGCAGACTATGGAGCGGAATGAGGAGCGCCGAAAGCGGGCAGAAGCTGCAGCTCGAAGGGAAGACCAAGGAAAAAAGAACGAGAAAGCAAAGGATGGGGAAAAACCAAAAGAATGTGAAACTATGGTAAAGAGTAGCCCCAATAGAGGATTCCTGAAAGGTTTCCGAACTCGCGAAGGTGAAATAAAAGTTCCTCAAGAGATAAAGTCTAAAGAAAACAGCTATACAGATAAGAAACATGCATTCAAAGCCGAAAATAAATACAAAATTGTGACAAGAAATGGGCCAGAAAAAGAAAAGGAAGAAAATGATAAAATAAAACCAGTGGAGAAAAAGAAAGAAAAGTTAAAGGAGAAGAGAAAGACGAAGAAGGAAGAGGAGAAGAAAGAAGAAAAGGAAAAAGAAACCACTGAAGGAGCTAAAACCTTTCTTGAAGATCAAGTTGGTCCTAAAACATTTTTCGAACTCTACAACACAGATGGGAAAAGTACGGGAATTTGCAAGCAAGATATGACGGATAAAGGTAATCATTTGCCTGCAAAGGCAATCTCGTCTAAAGAAAATCTAGATGCTGTTGAAGATAAAGCTGAAGGCCAAGAATGCTTTAATAAAAAGGTAACAGTCAAAGGCAATGTATCTAAAAAATCAAATGACAAAGCTGTTCCCGATTCTACAGTACAAGGTGAAGGAAAAGTGGAGCGAATTAATAGTAGTCCTGATCAGTGGCCATTCGAAGGAGGTAATTCTACATGGGATATCAGTTTGACTGAAACTGGGCCGACCTCGATGGAATCTTTTGAGGTTTTGAGTATGCCAGTTGCAGAACATATTGGCTCGTCAGTGCCCTTAAGGGCATCAGGAAGTAGCGATGAATCAAACGAGAGCATTGTAATCCTTGACCAGGACATCGAGTCTCTTTATAGTCCAAGTCCTGATAACAGCAATAAGAATAAAAGCATTAAGCTAACAGGTCCTAAGACTGATAATTCCTCATCGTCAGGAGAAAATGACGATGAAGAAACGCTTCAGTCTTCGATGACGCAGAACGAAAAAGATGAAAAGGTGGAAAATAGTTTTACAGGATTTGAAAATGTGGCTGGTAGCTCAGGTAATCTAATTTAAATTTACTTCTTGACAGTAGCACGCTGGATTATTGTGTCAAGGATCAGATTGTCTGATATGTTGTTTTTAAATTTGGCGGATTCTATAACGTTTTTCGTCGACAACTTGGGTAAAAGACAAACAAACAAACAAACAAACAAAAAACCCAGCATTTTCAACTTTGATAGAATAAAATCCGGAAAACGCATCATATCAAAAATCCCTGACAATACTTTTGCTGGAAATTTATCTGAGAATCGAACGACGAAAAAAGTCTTGAAAATAGTCAAATCTCTCCAAGTATAGCCTATGACATTCTTTCAAAAATTAAAAACGATTATAGGTTTTCTATAAACCCGTTTTCTAATATATCACCTTATTTTACAATTCAATAGTTTTCAGAAAATATTTACTTTATTGGTGCGGTGTAGCTGACGAAATATGATAGGACTTTTTTCCAAAATGACGCCGCAAACCTATATCAGTACCTTAATAATAATCATGAGTAATTTAGTAATGTGCCTTCGGGATCAGACCACTTCACTTCTAACACTTCAACAAGTTCTTTAATGTCCCCCATATGCTTCAGGAAAGGATCGGAGACAGGGCCTATACACTTCACACGGGCAATACTAATCATGTTGCAAGTGGCCTCATCAAAGACGCCGCTTCTTATTTGCGTCGAGCCTAATACAATGAATTCTATATTCTGGAGAAACCCCTGATAGAGACTTCCAATAATGAGGCGATATCATTGTATCAGAATGGCATTTTTGGTTGGGCTCATATGAACGAACTTCTCATGTTTGCCGTACTTATTGGAAACAAAAATAACGACAATTCTATTTGTACACTAAAAAGAGTATAACCAGCGTGACACTATACCGTATAAACTTTGATTCATACCGCTCTTGGGCCCGACTTAATTCATCATTCCAAGTAAATGTTACGTTCTGACTAAATGCGTCACTTCCTCAAAATGAGTGTTAACAAAAATTAATAAACTGTATTGTAATTACGTTTTAGAGCAAGAAGTTACTTCTGTTTCATCGACTAAATACTGGCAAGAATGTGGATTGTGCTTCAACACAATTCCTCCAGTCCTAGCTTTGAAGATTTGCGATGCTGGTCATGTGGTCTGTAAAACATGCTTCAATGGAATGCAAAGCTCTGAGTGTAAAAGTGTGTGTCCAACTTGCCACAGAGATATTCCTAAATTTGTCCTTCAGCCTCCGAACGGTCAAATGAAATCTGGTATTACAAAAGGAAGTCTACCTGGTTACGAGGATTGTGGCACATTGTATGTTGACTATGAATTTCCAGGGGGAATACAGGTTAGTATCAAGAGTGTTTCATCCTTTAGCCAAGCACCGAGCAAGTCGGTTAAAAATCTCCACTGCGACGCGTATTTTCAACTCACTTCATGGTGTTCTGATATCAAATAAATCACTGTTTTCGTAAAAGCAGATTTTCAATATTTTTAAATAAACATTATTAATTAAAATATACTATAACCGTCTTAAACTTTGTATAGAGTTTGAATGACATAGCAGACAAAGTCAAATAAATATTTGTGTTCGTGCCACAATCTTTTCAAAGTCATATGAAATCTGCTCTTAATTATGAATCCACCATCAAATCCTGAAGGTGAACCCCAATCCTTAAAAAAATCTTTAAATATTGTGGATCAAAAGTAGATGACTTTCTATGGGCAAAATAGGATTTTTGTGATGCATTAAGAATTTGTCAGCTCTTTCTTAAACTTTCAGATCGTACTAAATAACAAGTGATCACGAGCCAAGAAAAACTTTGTTTGAAGTCCCAAAATTTAATTCAATATGTTTACACTTTTTTCTTTAGAGCCCATTACATCCGAATCCTGGCAGTCCATACGATGAACTCTCTAGAAGAACGTTTCTTCCTGACAACAAAGAAGGCAGGGAGGTGTTGGAGCTTCTCAAGAAAGCATTTGATGCTGGCATTCTCTTTAATGTTGGTAAATCCACGATCAATGGAAAGGACAACCAAATCATATTCAGCACTGACATAGAACACAAGATGAATGTCACTGGTGGACCTTCAGGGTGAGTATCTACTATCGAGCGCCTCTAAAATATTTGAAGCGGAGGTGGATCCAGGATTTTTTTAAGGATTGGGGTTCACCTTCAGTATTTGATGGTGGGTTCATAATTAAGAGCAGATTTCATACGACTTTGAAAAGGTTGAGGCACGAACACGGTCGCGACACTGTCAAGGCACGACAAGGCACTTCAAAATTCTTGAAAATTAACATCACGACCTTTTCATAGTCGCACGAAATCTGCTCTAGCTATGGTTGGGAGTTGAGCGCCAAAAGCAAATAATATATTGAATCCATAATTGACTGTAAATAGCTCATGATCTCTCTGTACCTCTGCCCTAGACCAGGGAACTACTTGTAATTGTAATGCAATTAAACACCTAGAAACGTCACCTCTTTGCCAGAAACATTACAGAGTTAGTGTTTGTACAATGAAATTTGTTGCGCACAACGTTGCAAAGGTGTTCGCACGGTTCATTATTCTCTCAGTTGCGTGCAACAGTTGCGCCAAACCTCCCCATTGATCTTAAATCGTATCAAGATTGGAAATGTCGATATAGCATAACATATGAAAAAAGCGTTGTCAAAATCTTGTAACAGTCTTTCCCGGGAACCATGTTTCTATGCTCTTATATAACAAATTATTAGGCAATCAAACCGTGCTTTCTATTGTAGTTATAACTCATTTTGTTTCTTTAAACAGAAGTGGCTATCCAGATCCAGATTACCTTGATCGGGTAAAGACAAAACTCAAGGCCAAAGGGATCGAGTGAATCAAACTGACCCAACAAACTGTCCTATGTTATAAATTAGTGTAGAATTTGAGTGAATCTTTAAAAGAGTTTGATATTTGCAACAAAATCGTAAAAAAATATTGCGCATCAATTAAAATCTGATTATTTGTAGATCCAAAACACAGATAATGCAGCTACTTTCAACGATGCCACGTAAAACGGGTCATCGTGACGCGGCTGACTAAAGTAATTAGCTTATAAAAGGAATTTCTGATCCTTAATATTTAGATCATTATATTGAGTACAAGTATACGTCATTGAAGCACTAGTAGAGCAGGTTTCTTACGAGTGACGGGGAACCGTTATACGACAAATTCGTTGCCCAACTGTAGCTGCATGTGTGACACTTTACTGTTACAATATCTGCCTATTATGATTGGTAGATTCACGCGTTAAGCCTGGAAGCCATTTCAGTGTTACTGCATACCGTACCGTGTACGTGCTGTAAATCAGTACCGTACGTTTCCCACTCATACGATAACCATTCTTATGGGAAACCATTTCAGTTTTACTGCATACCGTACCGTGTACGTACTGTAAGTCACATTTCCCACTCTTACGAAAACCGCTCTACCAAATTGAGGAAACGTATAAAAGTAGCGAAACTATCTAGCGTTTGTGTTTGGTACTGTTGTATTTACACACGTAGTCAGTTGCATAGCTTTTTATCGCTTTGCAAATCAAATATCAAAATACTCGTAGAAATGCATGATAACGGTGTATATATTGTTAGATAAAAGAGTTAGTTCTCTGGCGCATATTGGACGCCCTGTGAAACCTTAATATATACACCAAATTAAAAAAAAAAAAACATTGTCGGGTTCAAAAGGCTAAATCATCGAAGGTGAGACCGAGGAGGATTCTGGGTAAAGTAGTTAATGATCCCATAATATGCGTTGAGCATTGTTATAATTCTCGAATGTTGCTTTCTTCAAGAATTCGAAGCAATGTTCGAGAGTGGAAACAATAAACAATATTCTATGCATATATATAGTCTATGCATATAATATGGGCCATATTTATGGGTCATATTTATAGTCTATGCATATAATATGGGCCTTACAAAGTGCTTACCCATAACCTCTTTCGGTCTTACCTTCTATGATTTAACCTTTTGAACCCGACAGCGTTTTTTCAATTTGGTGTATACACCTATTTCAAAAATCGTTGTCGCAGCTGAAGGCAACAGTCAACACTCCAAGACTGCAAAGGATTTCGGTAATTTTTCTCAAAATTAATTCATCTAGAGCATATTTTGGTTGCATGCATTTGTGACATTTGTGATTTTTATTAAAATTCAAAACCGGGGGCGTAGAAACTAATGACCTTCTTTAGGAGGTCTTATGAAATTTAATAAAGACCTTGTCTCAGCCGCACTCTCTCCTGTTAATTATCAAAGCTGCCACCGACTTTACAAATGACGGGTCTTTACCAACATACCAAGACCGACTGGAAACAAAAGAACTGGGTGTGGTCGGTCTATAATTAACAATTATTCCACGAAATCGAGTCGTACGTGAGCTCATAGCCATGTACGACGAAATTGAGTGGAATAATTGTTTTATTATATCCACATCCACTGCATTGTGAGAAATATAGAATTTTAATAATTTTCAAGTTTAAAAAATGAAATAACGTCGGCGAAACGGTTCGCCATTTTGTTTTCTTCTCTACTCACGGGATATGAGCTGATATCCTTGTAGTAGAGGAACCAATCAGAGCGCGCGATTGCTCATATCCAGTGGATGTAGATATAATAAAACTGAATAGATTTCCTGTATTTTCGTTCTAGGTTTATTGGTTTTGGTTTACAGTTGTATACTTAAAGACCATTGATTTTTATTGCTTTTTTCGTAATTATGATAAATAAAACGACGTGCACGTAATTTATTTTTGTCACATTTGATAGGAAAAAAGTGAATCGATACTATGCAATTCCCAGGTTTCTTAAAATGCCTTCAGAATTATGACGACTGATTTACTTCTCATAAACTCGCATCTTCACGATAAGTTTTCCTAATGACACGTCTTAACTTTTCAACAAGATCTTGTTGAAAAGCTAAGACTAGTTGTTGAGCAACCTCTTTTTCTTTAGAAATCTCTCAGTGCCTAGTCGTTCTACAGCTTTTGCACTATAATAGGGGGTCTATTACTCACACACACTATAACTACATTAACTGTTTTACACATACAACTCTCAGCTCACATGATCATTGTTACGGAGGGAGGATTAAAACCGAAGAACCCGGAGAAAAACCCTAGCTGCTGGTTAGGGAGAGAAAACACATCTAACAAACTGTAACCCGAACCCGCAGGGCTCGAACCAGTGACCCGAACCCCATTAAGATTTTTGCTTAAAAAAAAAAAAAAAAAAAAAAAAAAAATCTGAGGAGTGGGGTGGAAAAGGGTTCCACTGTGAAAGAGACAATGATAAATTCGAAGTCAAGACTTGTGTGGGCTAAAAAATAGTGAAATAAAATCATAAGCTGTTATTATAATCGTGTATATTTCCTTGGTGGTCACGCAACGCTTTAAGCTGCGTGACGACATTAAGGACGTCTACATGCACGATCGGTGCCGTCGTAATCGTGCCTTTCCGTAGAGCAGAATGAAAAAGCGATTCCCGGGTCCAAAAGGAAATTATTTTTTTCTTTTTCACTTCCTCATTTCATTCCACGCGCTTCGATAAAAGTGGGTCCAGTTCTAGACTAGCCTTGCCGCGACCGTTGATGTTTTCTAGAATTATGGAGCAAATTTCTATGACTGTGAAAAGCTCGTGGCACCTGATGAACGCGGTCGTTATGCACGGTCGTGACATGGTCAAGGCACATCAAAATTCTAGAAAACATCACGGTAGTGGCCAAGTTACGCTTCAAGGAACTGCTCGTGTAGAGACACTAGAGAAAAACGTCTGCGCATGTGTGAAAAGAAAAGTTCGTTTTCTCCAAGTATGCAAAAAAACTTCGCTGGTATACTTTTGTGGGACCAAGATATCATATAAATAAAGAACACATGTAAGAATTAGCCTTAAGTTTTAAGAACTGACCTTAAGTTTTGGCATTTTCTGAAGTCTAGTTGTAAGACAAGTGCGAAAGTAAAATTTGCATATTTTTACAAAAGTACGAAGACGTTTTTAGCTAATTTGCATACAGATTAGAGCATGCGCAGACGTTTTTCTCTAGTGTCCCTTGCAGAGGCCTTTTCACAGTAATACGAAATCTGCTCTGTGCTCTAAACGTGCCTTGATGTGCCTTGACCGTGTCGTGTTCGTGCTGCGAGCTTTAGTTAATCTTCTCTATGGGTTCCCTGTGTGTAATGTAACCTGGCCTGAGTCATCTCTACCAGTCACAAGATGGCGGATTCAGATGAACAAGTCAAACAATCCAAACTTCCTGTAGACTCTAAACACTTTGATCCCATCGCTGATACCCTCCTCAACCATCAGTTATACCTAACGGCACTAGAACTACATACAGAGCTAGTGGAATGTGGAATCGAAATCCCAAAACTTCGAGATTTTTTCTCGAATCCTGGGAACTTCGAGAGACAGTTTCCTCTTCGAGCTCCTTCTCCGGGTTCCATGCGTGAGTAAAACTGCTCATTTTAGTACTTTAATGCTCAAATAAACACTTCTATACCCTGGATCTATGGAGAGTAGACTTGTATCTTCTAGTGTGGGGAGTTTGGCTTTAAAATCGAAGTATAACTAATCCTAAGATTTTCCAATCTTCGCACAGTCCTTCATCTCCCATCAAGTGATCAATTGAATTATTTAATCCCGATTAACGATGACTTTTAAAATGTTCATCCTTGTTTTCGTTAATAAGTTTTGTTTGAATAGCGTTTAACTCCTAATAGCTAAATTTTGCATTGAAACTATTAACATTATTTAATTTTATTATTGCTGTTATATTCAGGCTTATACAGTAAGTTGCTTACTGTTATCATTTGAAGCAAGCTAAGCTGTCATGACAAAGAGTTCAACTGGGATTAATGTTTTTTAATTAACAAATGTAAATTTAATATGGCGTAGTTGAAATTGTTTTTTGTTAATCTTTTGTTTAAGCACGAACCTCCAGCATCAACACGATTGATTCTCTGGATGATTTTGCTCGTTTTTCTGACGATGGAGGACAAGACAACACAGATGAACGAATTGCAGGTAGGTTAACTGTTCTAACTCTGTACAAAGTACACAACTTTTGTTAATAACTTTGAAATGTTGGATGGAAATTGTAAGATTTCTAAAGAAATTGTAGAATATTGTTTTTCTCAATATCAAAAACTTTTACTTTTAGTTTTTATTCTGACAGCTTTTAGTTTCAATTCTAATAATGCTCCAGAGTCTGCTCCTGGGGGTGGAGGTGGGAAACCCAGGGAAATGACCAATAAGCTCAGTTGGAAAAGCATTAGTCTCGGTTACCCAGACTTCTCTTGGCCAACCCTTTACTGCTGAGAGAGGGTCTGGGAGAATTGTTATTTAAGTTTTGTAATATTCAAAATGGTGCCCGCCTCACTTTGAATCAGACAAACTAATCAGTGATTGGTTGCAAAGGATGCAAAATAACATCGCTGAACATTGTATTGACCAATCATCGTCTGACCCAAATCTGGTCAGATGCAATTTTGAATATTACAAAACTTAATGAACAATTCTCCCAGACCCTCTCTCAGTAGTAAAGGGTTGGCTGAGAGAGGTCTGGGTAACCAAGACTAGTAATAATGGAAACTTTATTTCATTTGTTTTTTGTTTACAATTGTAAATCTCTCTAGAAATAGGCAATTTACAACTGA